>FIZR01005250.1:0-11048 GCA_900060175.1 Ferrisia virgata
TACCTACCTACCTACCTACCTACCTACCTACCTACCTACCTACCTACCTACCTATATACGCTCGAGCGATTTGATTTTTCACCTTTTTTTTTTCTTCTTTTTTTTTTTTCGCCTTCCATTACAGTTTGGAATTTCAACGAGTGAGCGAGCAAATAAAACGCCACATTAAACACGACCAGAGCCGTTCTAAAACATTTGTAATGACCTTTAAGGTGCGAAAAAAGTCGTAACGTCGAGTCGCGTCGCGTCGTCGTTTACTATAAACGAAAAGCAAACAAGCGCAAAAACATGGGCAAATAAAAAGATACTTACCACTTGAAGTTAGTTAAAGCGTGAAGCATTCTTAGCGTTTCTCTTAATCTCTATGTACCTATAGTTTTTCATCCATAAATAAATAGTACCCATCAGGCTACCAACACCAATACCAGCATCAACTTCAAACAGTCTAGGTAGAGAGGTACTCGGCTAAGTAAATTCTAACGCGGTATCCTCGAGTGGGGGCGCTTAATTTTGATTTTTTCTTTCCTCCCCGCCGGCCAGACGATGGTCGTTGGTAGAAACGCGAATACTATATTCTGTAAAATTCTCTAATTATCGTTACTCAAAGGCAAAGTTTATGATGATAGAAAAGTTACGAACGCGAGGCAACGACACGACGTCACATTACTATCCACCCCCCGGCCACGCAAATACCTTTGTTATCAACTAACCCGTTGCTGTTGACTTTATTTACAAAATGGCGTTAATTAGTACCTTACCTACTCAGCAGTTGGCAGTATAAAAATGAAAGAAGAAAAATTAGATACAAGGCGATTACATACACCGAAATAATTGGATTGTTGTTTTTTTTTTTTTTTGTTTTTTCAACGTCCTTCGAAAGACCTCCACACCCTTACACACCTCTTACCTTGGCTTCGTACTCGTTTCAACTCTCTCGCGTTGCAGGGTGGTTTAATTATGATGTAATTATTACGCGTTTTATAATTTGTCAAAGCGTGTTTAATAGGTAAACGCGCTCTTAAAGGGTACGTAAGAAAATTAATAACAAACGTTGCGCCGGCTAAATGATGCCACCGAACTATTAAAATTGCCGCCTGAGCGTTCTCGTCGCAGAAAAAGTTCAAGTTTTTACAAGCGCCCCTGCCCTCGGCCTCTCGTTCTCGGTCGTCTCGCTACTCGGCTCGGCTCAATTTACCTCGCCATCGTCTTCAAACTTTTCTGGAATATCTCCAATATCGCATTATTATCGTAAAAGTTATACGCCACTCGATAGAAATATTTTTCTACGTAATCTATTTTTTTTTTTTTTTTCTTTTCCCAACAACGACGAGTACGCCGAATTCGGTTATAATTGAACTCCCCAGCCTTTACGACCCGACTGAAACATAGTCCAACCGAACCGTATCAATCGCGCTAATTTGCCAACCATCCAATTCTCCAGGGTACTTTTGGGGTTTTTCTACCCGTTTCCATAACTTTTTTATTGCTAAAATTCAAACATCACTTTCAACTTTACAGTGATAAAAATATCTTTCGTTGGATATTCTAAAACTGTCGCGAATAACAAGGCTCTTAGACGCTTCTGCAGACCATTAACCCTTACTTGGAAAATCAGCAATACGATTTTACAGGCTCGAATCGAACAAGATCAATGTAGAAGATAAATGCCAGCCAAACTCGACCGATGTCAAAACGACCCAAATTTGACCTCGGATTTTTTGATTTTGTTCAACATTTTTTCGACTTCCTCTCTTAACGGTTCACCGAGGGAAGGGATGATAATTTTTTCATCAGCAGCTCAACTTTCAAGGCTCGTAATTCGCAACTGGGACTTTTGAGATGAAAGCTCAACTTTTTATGATAAGCATAAAAGTATATTTAAAAAGCTTAAAAATCATCACGAAGAGACCTTTTTACGTTTGTTTGAACCAATCAATTTTCAACATTAAAATTTTACTAAATTAATAAAAACGAAATGACCTATCGACTTTTACAAATTCGAAGGGATACATGGATGTTGGACGAGGGGAAGGGGGGGAGGGTGTCAGATTTAATAAATCGACCGATA
The DNA here is from genome assembly GCA_900060175.1 of Ferrisia virgata. NCBI lineage: Eukaryota > Metazoa > Arthropoda > Insecta > Hemiptera > Pseudococcidae > Ferrisia > Ferrisia virgata. The sequence continues at coordinate 2,069 of FIZR01005250.1, forward strand.
TTCGAACTGAGCGTTGCCGATTTAGTAAGAATCGATATGTCACTTCACTTTGTCCATTTTTCTGCATTTTGACCAAAATTCATGGGGGCCTTTTGCCTCCTAGCGACATTCAGATGCCTGCGTTTAGAAAATTGACTAATTAAAACTAACATAAAAAAAAGGTCTTTTGATAAAAATTTTTCATATTTTGAAACGGGAGCTGTAAAGCTTTGTGCTTAACGTGAAACTTTCAACTTTCATCTTAAACGTTCAACTTTATTGACCTTTCAAAAATTTACAGGCCAATTTTAAATCACCTTTTCATTGCGTACGAAACCGTACAGACAGATTAGTTGTAAGCCTAGTAACCACTGCCCAAAATATGAGCCTTTAGAGTTATTAGACTGGGAGCTGGGGCGATTTTTTTTTCCAGCTGGTATGGTATAAGTGAATCCGTACCTCGACTTTTACCCATTTTAACGGGTATTCAGTGACAATATAAAAATAATTTTCGTCAAATAGTCCAATTTGGAGTATTTTGAAAATTCCAAACCGGTTAGTCATGACTGATATGCGCTAGTAAAGTCTAAAACAACCCATACCACGACTTCTGCGCAGTTTGACTCGGTATCGAGTGTCGAAGTAAAATTAATTTTCGTCAAATATTCGAATTTCGGGTGTTTTGAAAACTTTGAACCGGTCTGCCTGTGCTTGTAACCAGCAAAAATGGTCTGCCATGGTAAGTATGAACCAGTATAGCGTGAATGTACTCGTCGTACCTTAATTATTGCCTATTTTAACTCGTATCAAGTCTTGATATTAAAATTGGTGGGGAGGGGGAGCTGCTAGGGCCCTAAATCAGGCTCCAGAGGACTGCGTTCATTATCTACTATTTTGGGTGTATCTTCGGAGCAAATATCAGAAAGAGCCTTGAGCCTTTCCTAATACAAGGGTCAAAAACAGGCCCGACCCGAAATCTATCAAACTCAAGCCAAAATGTTACTTATGGTCTGAAAGCGTTCTGAAAAAAATGTTGACCCCCTACACCCTTCCCTTCCCTTCTCTTCCGGAATTATCGCCCCCATGTTGAAACTTCAACACACGATATCTCTGAAGGGGAGGTTAAAAACTTGCGAAATTTTCACAGATTATACATCTTGTTGAGTAATATGTGTGGCAATTTTTAGAAAATTTTCAATTCACATTTTCCGTATTTTTTTTTTTCTTTTAACGTGCCGTGTACAGGAACTTAGCCTAGAGGCACGGTCGAAAGGAGTAGTGGATTTTCATGGTGAAATTTTCAAAAAAATGTTGGTGGGGGGAGGGGGAATTATTGCTGAAAATTTGTTTTATAATATTTTTTAGGTGGTCATCTATTACATATTTTTTTTGGGAGTTACAAAATTGTATGCAACACGCTCAAAAAATATCAAAACCAGAAAAAAACACGTTTTTCACTATTTTTTCATAATTAATAAGGAAGATATCCCAACTCAAAGTAAAATTTCCAGTCAATACAGGAATAAATTGAAAGTTCATATTGAAAGAACTCCATTTCCAAAATTTCAATTCCTGAAAGACGTTTCTTGAATTTTGGTGAATTTTTCAAATTTCAAGATTACCTCATCGTCTGGTAAATCATGAAAATTTGATCTGATCAACGAAAAAAGCTGAAATTTAGTGCATAACATACTTCCGACCCCCCCCCCCCCAATTCGTTTGAAAGCGGTTTCCAGACGTTTCGTAGCCTTCAGGGAAATTTTGAACTTTTCCAGCACTGGAAAACAGTTCATAAAAATGGTGCATATGAGCATCAGCATCTAAAACCTTGAATTACCCATATTTGTGATCTAGGTATTTAATCAATTGGAGCACAATTTTCTGAAATTTGTAAATTTTGTGCTTAAATCCATATTTTATTGAAGAAAATTTTCCTGTAAATGATTTAGAAATACGCACATAGCTCACGCATTGAGGTAAAGAGGTCAAAGTCGGCGGATATCCTATTTTTTCACATCCCAAATCCACTAGAAATGGTTTTGAGACGTAGGTTTCGCTTGCTCCAGAATAGTTTGGAACTTTTCAGCACTCAGTTGTAGAAAACCTCACGAAAATAGTACATAATAAAATGGATTCGAGCACCCACTATATTCATAAATCACTTATTGGTAACCTAATTGATTGATCCAACCATGATTTTGCGATTTATGTAGGGGCACTTCTTCTTTCCTTTTTGAGCGTGTAGAGGTTTTCCATGGCAATACGTTTGATCGAATTAGGCGCAGCTTGTTAGTTGTTGGAATCTGTTGCCAAGTGCTAGACCAAGTGTTGTGCATTTGGTCGGTGACTAGTTTGACGGCGTCTTCTGGAGGCACCGGCACTTCTGGTATAGGGAATAAAGTGGAAGCTTCCCTTGCTGCGAGATCGGCCAATTCATTACCAAGAATCCCTTAATGGGAAGGTATCCACGCGAAGGAAACGTGGTGTAGTGATTTTTTGTGGAAGTTTTCAATACATTTAAGAGAGGAAAGTGAGTCAGTGAGGATTAGAGAGTTAGTGTCTAATTCAGCTGCAATTTGAACAGCAATTTTAATGGCATATAGCTCAGTAGATAGAACTGAGAAACTTGGTGGTAGAGAAAAGCGAATTATATCTTGATGATCAGTTCGATCAACAATGACAGCGCAACCGTTCGTTTCTGATTTGGAGCCATCTGTGTACATTTTTGTAGCACCTGGGTGCTTATCTTGGAGATCTTGAAATGCTCGTTGAATTGTGCTTGATGAGGAAAGCTTTTCCAATAGAGATGTGTCAATATCAATAGTAAAGTTTGACCAAGGGGGTACAGGTGTGTACACAAATGAGCATGACTAGCGGATTGACAAGAATAATTTTCAAAAACCTGCTTAATTCACTTACAGTAGCATATTTTTCTTGTACAGTACTTCCCACTATTATGTAAAATAAGAAAAATATTGAACCGTTCCTCTCTCTCGAAATAGTGGAGAGGAGGGGGTGGAGCTTCCTTTCAAAAAGCTACAACTGCTAAAATATTCGAAAAACCGATTGAGGCAAAAGTTGTAGAGTGTTAAAAACAAGCATTTCTGTTTCTTTACGTTTTTTCCAGGTGATCATGGGACGTAATTATTACGCCTAGGCGAGTCAAGGATCAATTCGAGGGAGCCAAAAATTGAAGGGGTCTAATACATGGGTTTTTATGATCGCCGAATTCGATTTTAACAACCATTTAAGCGTTGGACGTAAATTGGGCTTCAGTAGAGAATGTTCAAATGGACATTTGTGTCAATTTACAAAGCTTCAAAATTGTCTTAGGCCTTAATAGTTTTAAGATTCTAAAAAAGCGTATTGTAAAACCGATATACCGAATGCGATACCTATTCATGTACATTTTGGAAAATTTTGAAATTTTAACACCTTAGTTCAAGGTTTAATTTGAGTCCAAAAGCTAAAAACTCTTATTAATCTGAAAAATATTTCATTTTTAAAACATTAAATGTGATTTTAACATTAAACTATATGGTTTATTAATCTTCAATGAATTAATAGAGCAAAACCACTACCAAAGCAGAAAAATAAAATAAAAAATTGAAATAAATTATTACGAAAGGGTCTACAGGTCTGCATTAATCAGCAACCTATCTTCGCATATTTTCAATAGTCTTATTGGCAGCTTGTCTTTTACCTCGTCCATGTGCTCTGTCGACAACAACTCTGTCAACTTAGGCTTTTCTCTGCTCTGCAGCGATAGTATTTAATAACTTTGACACTGTTTCTGTAGCATTTTCACCTTGGACAACGTTAATACCCGGCACAAAGATTATTTTTTTAATTAGCCAATCAGAAAATCGAGGGAAGAGGTTGCAGAAAATACAAATTATTGTTTCCATCTTAATTATCCTATCCAATTCGTAAAATTAAAAAATTTTTGATTTAGCAAAATTGGAATAATATTAACCAGCTAGGGTTTGTGAAACTTTCATACACACAGCCCACTTAATTTTGAAGATGGGCAATTTTTTCAAAGAATAATTTCTGTTCGCCCTGAAGAGTTACGCAAGAGTCCTCGATCACGAAAAATATTTCTACGAGTTTTTGATTTTCTTGAATCACTGTCCCTTTAAATTTTGAGTTATACAACTTGTTCGTACGACCATTTTCACTCATTTCATCAGTCTCTACTCAGCTGCTGTATTATTTTTTCAAAAAATATAACATAATTAAGTTACTACAGCATCACTTTTTTAATGTTCGAAACAGTGCCACTCCAAAACTAGCCTCGTGCCGAGTAAAAAAAATTGCGCGCTTTATAGGCGCCTGGAGTACTGCATGACAGGCAACCATTTGTGCAGATTGACGATGGAACGTTGATTTTGATATTCGTATAATTTAGAACCTCCTCCCACCCCACTCTTTCTCAAACTACATTTACTTTGGCTTATAATCGGTAGGAAAGAAGTTACTTCGCTGATGAAATTTTTTTAGAGGATGGAAATTTCAAATTGTTCCTACGAATTAATGTATATCAATCATGTTGATACGAAGAATGTGGTGATTTTTTTTTTTTTTAAATACCATTTCTGATTGTATTGATTTCCTTGAACTTGTAAGGAATTTACCCGGCTATGCTAATTGGTCCCATTGTTGTTGGTCAGCAATAGTTCTCAGGTATAGCGTAGTAACTTTGTATTATTATGCATAAATAATAGGTAATAGGTGTACAATATACACATCTCGTATCATAGTCGTAAGTTGTTTTCTTCAGATACCTTTTTTTTTTTTTTACAACCCAGTAATCGTGGTTTTTATACCGGTCATTTGGGAATTTTTCGTATGTGGTTTGCGGTCTGCAAATCTACGTTTTATATCTGAACGATGGATACAAATAGATTTACATACTTAATACTTAATCTGAATAGCATTCCGCGACTCTGTATCGTGTTTTGTTGAATTTAATACGTATGTTTCTCTGCCTGCAAAAACTCAAGCATAGGCAACCTATTTGACACGGTGTTCATTTGTCCGTCTGAATTTTCATTTGCAAATGAATGTACGCTAATAAGGTAGCTTGGTGAATTGCGATGTTGGCTCTGTATGATTTCGAACCATTTTAAAATGTTCTTTTTCGTATCTTTTTTCTCGCTTTTAGAAATCAATCTACTTACACTTATACTGAGGCAATGTCTAATACGTATGTACTGTAAGTGGCATTATGCTAATTCGTAAATGTGTATCGCGTATATCTGGCTGCGGAAAATTTCACGAATTAATGAAATTATACTAATTCGGTCATCTGTGAAAAGAAAATACGCGTCAAAGACTCAAATAGAAAGTTTATGCTTTGAATATTAATTAGGATATACCGTTATTTGTTTGCTTAATAGGGTAAATTTTTTTTTTCGCTCAATTACGAGTATTTATTTTTTGAAAATTAACCTACTTCGATATCTAAATGGTCCTTGTTATTTTTTTTATTTTTATTTTTTTTTGTGCTTTTCACCTACTTATACGCGTTGAATGATTTTTCAAAAGAACAAACTCTACTATTATGATGAATTTTTATTTTGGCGTTTGTAGTTTCTCGTCTTGAATTAATTAGAGTCTGTTTTTTTTTCTTTTTCAAAGATTTTCGATAGTTTATAATTTTTTTTTTTAAAGCCTTTGTCTTGTATCGAATTTTTTATGGTTATGTGAAGTTATTATCAGTGTTGGAGAAAAAAATGAGGAATTTTTGTCTTAGCCCATCACTTAATGTATGAAAATACCTATTTTATGTGCTTACATTTTATTCCTGTGTATGAAAGTTTTTTTCCTGGGCAAATTTATGAAACATTTGGTAATTTTCCGCTATGATAAATCATATCAGTAATTTGGCGTATTTTCCAATGTGATTCTTGAACTTGGTAATTTCCAAACATTAAACCAAAAAATGCAATGTTGAAATTTTTTACCTACCATATTGTAAGTATGTAAATGTATGTATTTAAGTACCGGATAGTCGATAATATCCGACACTCTTTTCACGAGAACTTTTAACGTTGAAAAAATTCATGTTGGTAACATTTAATAGTGAATTTTAAACTATGAATAATGTTTGTTACCTACTTAGTGTACTACTTACTTACATAAACGTACAGTACATATTATGTTTTTTAATGCTAAATATTCTGGGCATAGTGTTAGATATTACGAAGCACCCGGTACCTTTTGCTTTAATATGCCATAACACATGTATGTATACTACAACGCATACTTGTTGAATAAAATGAGTTTAAGCCTGTAATTGAACTGTAGGAAAATTGTAAAGATGGTGGCAGGGTGTAACTCACTTTCGCTTGCGTTTGTAAAGCTGGTGGGTATTAGTAAACTACATGCACATGCATACGATACACGAATACTCATGTGCAATTGTACATATGTTTGTAATTTTGGCAGTTGATGTATAAAAATCCATGAAATACGTAATGTCTACTATTTGATAATTTTTTGAAAGTGTAGCGGTAAAAAATAGAGGGGAGTTGATGAAGAATTTTTAATACCATTATACTAACGTAGGCACGTAATACTTCGTAGTACTATTATTACCTTTATCTCTTTGTTACAAATACCTATAGGTAGAGATATGTAATGTATGAGTCAAATTGAGTCATCTTGCGTTGAATAAATCAAGTGTAAGCTTGTCTTTTTATCTTATCAAAAATGAAATTCAACGCAGGAAGATTTTTAACTCGTTTTAAAATTTGAAACCTGATTTTCATGAAATTTCTAACTACAAGAAAAACAACGAGTGTTTAAATTCTCAAAAATAATAAGAAATCGAATTTTTTCGAAATTTTATTCCCTTTTTTTTTAGAATTAAAGTGCTCATATTTTTCCATCTAAGTGAGATACATAAATAGATGGAGTTTGTGGCATTGAAAAGAACTAACTTTTTTCTTCCATGTGTCACGGAAACAAATTTTTGAATAATTCAATAAAAAAACATGAAAAGTTAAGGTTTTAGTACAGGTTTTTCTCATTATTTCATCAACTGCTTGCTTCGCTGTTATTACAAAAACTAACTTCCCCATGGTAATCTAGATAAAATTATACATATTTTTTTCGAATAAATTCCAAGTCTGTACCTATTTTGGTTCTCTAACTGTATTCGCTTGAAAAATGTTTACGAATCAGACCAAATCAGCTCCTGCGACTCAGAGCCTAGGCAAGAATACATTCATAGACTCGGTATGTGTTGCCTAGTCACTGACTGAAATCTGTTACTTCTACCATGAAACATGAAACACCCTGTATAGCGAAATTTGTTGCAAAAATGTCTTACTACAAGGTTCAGTACTGAAATTGAGGATTTCTGTATATTTTTTTTCGTTAAATTTTTCATTTTACAAACATTTGTACAAATTGCCGATTTTAATGTTGAACCTAGAAGTAGAAAATTTTTGCAACTATTTTTGTTATTTAGAAAGTTTTGCGTATCTCGATTTTTTGAAGGAGTTACTAAAATTGGAACTAGCTTTGCCCCATCAATTATCAAGATAGGCAAAATTTCTATATCACTGCGTAGGTCGCTGCCCTGGAGGAAACCTCCGAAAAGGTTGCATCCGTGGAGGAAACCTCCAAGATTTGTTCTGTGCACAAGTTTCTGTATAAAATAAGTCAAATTCGAGTATTGATTTAAACCAGAGTAGGAAAAGTATCGGAACACTAAAACCTCTCAAAATTTTTTCTCAACTAATAAAATAAAAAATTTTTAATCTTGAATTGTTTATGCTCACAGTGAATTTCAAAATGGTATAACAATTTTTAGACATATTAACATCGAGGTTCACCAAAGTATATTTCTTCTACGTAATTTTAGTGGTAAATTTTGGAAAAAATTTATAATTTTTTTCTGACCTCATACCTTTATGTCCGTATTTGTGGCTTTTTCACGACTTTTACGACATCTAAGATGCTTAGTTATTTATATTTTGTCGATAATATTTGATCCACATTAAATTATAATACTCGGAGGTTTCTTGTAGGGTGCGACCAAATCCCAGTAAAAGCTATGTACGCAGAGATATAACAAGTTTTGCTGGAAAAATTTTTTTTTAATTCTTTATATGACAACCGATGTCAAAAACGACAACTAATGTTAAATTTAAGACGAAGTTTCAACATCTAGAGATATCATTTTTGACATCATGTTGTGAAAATTTTGTTGTTTAGTACAGGATGTTGGCCTTTTCATTGAAATTTTGAAATTGCCCACTTGATAAAATTTTAGACTCTAGTATTTTCCATTTATGAAGAAAAAAAAGAGGGGGTGGTTACAAAAAATGAATAGCACCTTAAGATAATACGCTACACATTTTTTAAGCCTATGTCACCTATGACAGGTTTAAGTATTTAATATTCAGGCTTCGACTGCGGGGTCAGACTCTATTCATTCGAAATACTGAGCTCTAACTTCGGACTCAGATTCTGCTCATTCCTGGCTCCAAGCTCTTTGAATTCTAATTGAAATTGCTCAAAAGTTTCGCGTTGCAGTGCTGCCAACTGAAAAATTGATTTATGGCGATAATTTCAACGAACTTGGAATTAGAAGGTTGGCTACCCTGTAACGCAAAACTTTTCAGAAATTTCTATCAAAATTCACTTTTCTGGGCTGAAAAAATTTTTTGAACCCATTGTAGAGGTGAAAAGCCAATTTATTCAGTGCGCCGTCAAGTCGTATGGCTTGATATGAAAAATTCCTCAAAATTTCATGAAAAATTTTGAAAAATGTACTCAAAATGTGCAACAAGATTGTCCGAGAAAATGAATGCATTTCATTGGTAATTCATTCATATGAAAAAATTTTATCACTTTCAGTGCTATGTGAAAATTCAAAAATTATTCCTAATATTAAGTGTCAAGAAAAAATCTGTACGTAGCGTACTTGATTGATTATAAAAAAGGCAAAATTTAGTGATTTGTGGTTGGGTAGCTGCAAACTTTG
>FIZR01005253.1:0-12003 GCA_900060175.1 Ferrisia virgata
AATCTTTTATTTTTTTAATTATTTGCCAAATTAATTATGAAAAAAAATAAAATTTTATTTTAGAAAAGTAAAAACTACGACGTCATGAACTCATTATATTGTGATATGTAGAACTGACGTCATCGATTTTTTCCTGTCATGAATTGTTACTGTATCCTGATGGTGGACTTTTTGGATCCTGCTATCAATTTAATATCACAAATCGATGGATGCAATCGGTGACAGTGACAGCGAAGACGACGCACGCGACGATGAAAATGATTCCGATTAAATAATAAATATTTTGAAGACTATATTTTTCATGTTTTATCATAATTTCAACATATTTCAATAGGTGGCACGAAAATTTTCAAAATTGTTCCCAAATTGACCGAGTTTTACCCCTTAAACCTTCAGGAAAAAGTCAAAAATTTAAATTCATCAAAATCTTTGGGTTTCTCGCAAAATTCTATCTTATTTTGATATGTAATATGATAGGTTTCAGAATAATTTGAAAAATGACCATTTTAAACATATGGATATCAGCTCATCAACCATTTCAATCTCAAGTATTTATGAATTAAAATTATTTTTTCAAGTCTGAGCAACTTAGAGGCCTGTTCGAAGATCAAAGCATCATTTTAAAGAGGTTGAGAGGTAAAAAAAGTTCGAGTTTTTTGCATTGTAAACAGACTATGTGAGTATAACTATGTGAAACTTTAGGCTCTAGTTACCACGGGTTAAAATTATTTTTTTGGACTGAAATTTTTTGTTTGTTTGTTGTTTTTTTTTTTTTTTTTGAAGCCCAAAGGAATATTTTTAAGGGGTGGCACAGAAAAAAATCGAAACTCAAAATTTCGCTAGCACCCTAGTACTTATAGACCACGTTCATTACGTGTATAGAGACAAATAAATATTCACTGTAATATATAAAATGATATATGTACCTAACCTACCTTCCTATTGCCTATATCCTCGAATCAAAGTCAACTTTGTATGTTTCTATTCAAGGTCTTTTTGATATGCTAATTTCCATACTGGTATGTGTGTTTGTTTCCGACGGCTATATGCAAATTCAATTTATAAAAACTTTGATTCGCTCACTTATCAACATATGTTGCAAATTTACAAGTTATCGTTGTCGCGCGTCGAATTAGATTACGTAGCACGCGTACGGTGCCTATCTGAAATTCGCTCTAGTTTTTGTTTGAATATATTATTTTTTTTTTCACCCTCGCTAACTCCTTGAATCTGCTCGACTTGACTGGCGTTGAATGATAAGCCAGATGACAATGTACGAGTCAGTATGTGGATACTGTTAAATGTGGATCAATTTAGATACAGCGAGCGGTATTAATAGTGGACAAAAAGAGCGTACACGTTGTACAAATAGACAAGATTTGGAAACCAAAAAAACAAGTCTTGCAAATTTGTTCAATTACTTGTGAAATTATAAATTTTTGTGAAAATTATTGTAACAAAGATCGTTTTGATCTTCAATTTTGGCACCCTACCAAATGTGTTATTTTTTATAATGTTTATTCAAAACTTTAGTACGAATACGAATGTTTAAAATTTTTTTTTCCAAGGTTTTTGTATTTTATAAACTACCAATTTATTGGTATACAATGAATTTACAAAACGTATGATTGATTTTGTATGGTATCGAAAGAATGAATGGCGTGTATAAGTTCGTTTTTTTAGCAATTTTGTTATTGATATTTTTCCATTTTGTGACATCATGTGAAGAAATACAATTAGATTTTCTTATCAAGACTTATTTTTCATGTCCAGATCATTTGTACCTACGTTTGGTATTTTCAGGACAGTTTATTAATTGATTTTTTTTTTTTTGTTTCAGGTGAGTATCTGATCATTGACGTACGAATAACAAAAAATAAAAGTACTTGTGAGTTCATTAGTAAGTGATTACAAAGTACGTAGATAGTTTGAAAGTGGTACACTTATTTACTAGATTTACGAAAAAAAAAAAAAAAAAAAAAAAAAAAAAAAACATTGGTATGATATAGTGTATTTACAAAAAAGAAGTGAAAAGGAGGTGTAAACATATACTAGATGTCCTTACTCCTAAAAAAGATGAAATTTTAAACACACGAAAATTTTCAAGTCATTCGGTGACTTGAGAATTTTTTAATCGTCAATTAACAAAATATTGTAACAAAATTTTACTCCTGATGAACGTGTGGAGGATTCAAATTTTGATTAATTTTTGTTGCTTATACAACAAACTTTCATAACAGCTAAGCCCCATCTTGGTTTCCGACTGTGAGAAGCCTACATATGCTGAGTATCAACAAAACGTCTTTTGGTGGCTTGGAGGATCAATATGACCATTGAAGCATGATAGATATTTATTAACCTGATTTTCTGTGTCATATTTTCCATAAAAACCAGGCTATTAATCTATTATCGCGAGCATTGTTTCTTTTTATACCAATCAACGGGGAATTCAAAGTTGTGAAATATGCTTAAAAATCAGCTTTCTGGATCAATCAGGAGAGATATGAGAGTTTGACGTTTGAAGAAATGCCCTTCCTCTCCTATCGCCACACTAAATTAAGGTCGGTATGTACATTCAATAGGGACCATAGGTGTCCCCTTTGGCAGTTTCGACTATTCAGCTTCATTGCACCTCCTCACAGGCTCAAGAATTTAGTTTTTTGATTAGTTTTTTCCCCCTAAAAACTAAAATAATCTACTCTGCTCGATGCTAACTAAAATCGCTCCAATTTTGTCAATCGACTCCAGTTTGAAGGTGGATTTAATATCCTATAATTCGGTCAATTGGCTAAGTTGATCTTGGATCAAAATTCAGTTATGTCCAAATTTGGGGAAGGGGATACTTACGGGCCAAAAACGCAAAAATTGTTCCATTTTAAGCCAACCGATAGAGAATCTAAAAGTTGTATAATACAAAAATCAGCCTCTTAGGTTAGTTAGAAGGAGAGATATGAGGATTTTTCTATTTTTCACTGTGAAATAGGGCTCTTCCTTGCCTATCCTGCCATCAAACTAAGCTAGGAAGTGGAAATTTGGTATGTACATGTAGTGGGGGCACTGAATGTGTCTTTTGGGGTCTCGAATTTTGAGCTTCATTGCGCCCCCTCACAGCCTCAAAATTGGGTTTTTTTGGTCTGTTTTTTTATTTTTTGAGTTGTTTCTTCGCATAACTCTCTTCCAAATGGAGCTGGGAAATTTAAATTTGGTATGTACATTTAGTAGGGTTCCTAGATATGCCTTTTGGGACTCTCAGCTTTTCAGCCTCATTGCACCCCTTCAAAGCCTTGAAAATATAGTTTTTTGGTACACTGCTCCTGGTGCTGGTTTTCTACTTGGGAATTTGAGAGAGGAGATAAGGTGGGAAGTGGGGTGGACGAAAACTGCAAAAATTGTTTGTTTCGATTTCTGTGCGATATCTTGTGTTCCTGGGATCGCTGAACACGAATTATTGGCCAATTTTTCAGTTTCGCCCTTTTGAGGCCTCAATGGGTCTCAAAATTGAAAATTCAAGCGTTTGAGTGAAACGTCAATTTGACCTGTCAACACAACGTGATTCAAGTTTCAAAACTGTATATGCTCAAAATTCGATATTTTTCACCTCCCAGTATTGAGGGGGGGGGGCTGGCCAATAGGTTTGAATTTTTTCGCACAGTGCCGATGTAGAAAGCAAAAACCCCCGAAATGCACAACAACTAGGACTTTTGCTAAATCCACAAACGGAATTTCAACCTCTTCACTCAATTTGAGGGGAGGGGGAGTTATGTGTGCCATAAACTTGAAAAATAAGAAAAATAGACAAAAACAGTGGCATTTTTAGGGCCGTGAGATGATGCGATGGGGCTGAAAAGTCGAAATCCTCAAAGGCACATTTAAATTCTCTACTGATGACACAAGTCAAATTTTAACCCCCCTCCCTCCCCGCACCTTAATTTGGAGAGTAAATATGTGCGGAGAAGCCGTTTTCAAAGTAAAAAACGAGAATAACCCTAAATCTATTACTATAATTTCACGGCTAGTAAATGATTTTTGCCTTTGGGTGGGAAAATTTTTTTTTTATTATAAAATGAAAGCTACACTTACAGGGTCATATATTTCTCCCGATGATATGGCAGGAAATCAAGCTAAAAGTATTAAAAATTTGATTAATTTATAGATTCATTGTTCTTTTAAAATTTCCACCTTCTAAAATCATTTCCTCTTTTTAACGTCGTAAATCACTGTGATGTTTGGGTCAATCTAGTCATGATGTTTCAATGTGTTACGATCTTCGCTAAAAAAAAAAGTATACCCTTTTCTGGTGTCATTAGTATAACTAAAATTGAAATGGATTTTTATCAAATGACTATAGATAGACCTAAGGAGTACGTATCCTTGTATGAATAAAATTTTACTTTTGATTGTGTTGTCGAGATTTTTCATTTTACTAAAAAGTGAAAGTCTCCAAGTCGAATAAAAAATTTTGTAAACAGTTATTAATTTGAAAAACATTATTTACAATTTCCAACTTAAAAATTATGTGTACTCTAAGCTAACCTGGCTCGTTACATTTTTACGAGGTTTTCTTTATTTCTTCCACTTTTTTGAAATGTTCTATTTTTAATTTCGCTTTAGGAAATTTCTCGTGTGTTCGTAGATTGCGCAAAAAAAAAAAAAAATGAAAGAAAAGCGGCCCCTATTCCTTTGACAAATATTTCCAGATGAAATTTTTAATTTACTATTCGACGCTACGTGCCTACCTAGCTCGTTTTGAACGCTGATCAGTTCACAGTCATGAAAAAAACATTACTACATATTCTTTGATTTTCGCAAAAACAAAAAATCTCGTGGGATTAGCGTGTATTCTTCTTTTCTCTTTTTTTTTGCTCTACTCATTCCTTGTACCATATATATTGAAATATATACACGTTTGTGCGAGTATGAGAGTGTTGCACATCGACCCATGTTTAGGCTTATCATACTCAACCATCAAACACACGTTTTTTTTTTCATGCTACATGTCCTTTTTTTTTGCATGTTCATAATGCTGCAGTGTTTTACCTACTTTTGTATATTAAACATATATTGTTATTTGTATTACTTTTTATGTGCTGTTTGTGATGAAAAAAAGAAAAAAAAACATAAACGCTTTCAAATTAACTTAGGTATCGGTTTCAAGAATTGTAAAGCAAAAAAAACATGGTATAAAAACCATAAGTTTTACGTCTACAAAATAAACTGTTTGCCCTCTGCATGTTTCACCAAGTTCAGGGTATTCCTATCGTTCACAGCCCAAACCTGAATATTTTAAAATTCTATCGAATTAAAGAAAAGGTTCGAAAGTTTTATCGAAAATATGAGTTATCCATTAAAGTACATTATCAAGCCGCTGCAGGTATCTGCTGTCAAAAAAAAAAAAAAAAAAAAAGTTCAAAGGGGTAGATCTACATTGATACTCTACAAAAAGAAAAAGAAAAGAAAGAAAGAAACATGGAGTAAAAATTATATTGTAATTTTTTTCAATATTTTCACTCAACTATTTATTTTAGCCGATATCGTCGCGTCTTATCGTATGGTTGCATTTTTACATTATCTAAATTATATATACTTATTGGCGATAGTTGGTTTTTGTTGCTTCATGAAAAAGCGGTTTAGCATTTACCTACTTCCTTCAAAAGTTTAAAGTTTTTGCATATTTTTTATTTTTTCGTGTCGCTACCGCGAAAAAAAAAAGACCAACTTTTTAGCTTAACAACTTGAAAGTTGTTTTTCAGCTGTTATCGTTAAAATAGTTACAGGCGACTTTATGGCTTCTAAGAATAAATCTTAAGCCGAAAGGTCGCGAACGCGAATAGAGGAAATAAAAAAAAAATGATTATCAGTGTATTTTAGGTTAAAATTGCGCGTAAAAATTTGGGCAAAGTTGTTAGACGAGTAGACGAAGTAAGCAGTAAAATGAAGGCACGCTTCTTGGTCAGTGATTTCGTTATTAATGGCTGGAAAAAATTATTCGTGAAATTATGAAAAATTATAAACTAAAATTTCACCATCTCCCAACGTAAATCTTCAATGGCTTCATTAGAGTGATTAACAGTACAGTTCGAGATTGCTAAATGAATTCAGCTTCGCGTCTTGTTCTGTGTACAGTAAATTGTTCTTTTCGCCGAGATAATCGTGATAGTGGGTGTTATGTTACCGTCTAGTGGTTGTAAACAAAAATTAATCGACTCGAAGGAAAAAAATACGGAGAAAAATTACCGTATTTTTCGGGTGTTTTATTCATCTTTACGTTCGAATTGTTGTTGGTCTACGGATGGTAATTTTGCTACGAAACGATACTAAGGAAGCAAGTGGTGTATTTTTGTATTTTGTATTTTATTTAGTACATCTTACTTTTGCCTAGTCGAAGGGGATAGAAATTTGAAGGGAATTATTTTTCATATATTAATGAATAGAGCAAGTCAAAACGAGTTGGTTATTTCAATTGAGCCATTTTCTGGTCACTTTTGAACGCGAGTTAAAATTATTTTGTTATAAAATAATTTATTATTTTTATCAGGTGACTTTGAGATAGTTGGAGATTTTATGTAAGTAGTGAAAACCCCTCCGACCAGACCTTGAGTGATAAATGAAAATAAATTTATTATAACTTTTCCTTGGGTAATTTTTTGTAATATTATCAAAGAAATTGAGAAAACTGAGCTATTGATAGCTTATAAACAATTTTTGGTAAGACTCTCCTGCGATTAGATAGTGTAATTTGCGCTGTCACCGATTGCAATCTTGGTTTTGATTAAAAGTACTGTTACTCATTTGGGGTTCAATGATCAAAAATTGTCATTTTCGTGTCTTTTGATATAGGTTATGACCTTTCTTTTTATCGTGAAGGGAGAAGTTGTAGCTGTGGTGCTTGTTGATGGTCCTGTGCGTGGATTGCGACTTCTCCTTCGTAAGAAATGAAACAAAGTTCTAGTTGTTGATACTTTCATGTAATCGGGTACGTTTGTATACAATGTCCAAAAAAAGAACGACCTAAGGAGAAACAAAGTATCTCGTTAGATGGGAAAATTTTTGGGGAACCTCGATTGATAATTTTGAATTTAGCCCACCTCCCATCGAAAAATATAGCCAAAAGGCCCGTGATGAAACACAGGTTTCGATCTGGGTTGCCACTTTCACATAACCGGATGTGAAAGCCCAGTGAGGTAAGGAATCGAAGTCGCGAAGTACTTTTCTGGCACAGTTTCCAGCACTAAAGGCAAAGACTCAGAGAAAACCAACCGACTTAAGCCCCCACCCGGATTTTTCTATGGGAATCTCGAGGTTCCAACTCTTTGACCGGCACAACTCCAGCTCCGAAGGCTAAGTCGGCGGTTGGTACTAGCGATTTCCAGCTCCTGGAAGGCGGAAATGCGATATTTTAATAGTAAGTTAACTATAACTACTCTAGTTTTGAGGCCAGTGTCTTCAGCCAACTAGACTCCAGTTCCGAAGACGAAATCTGCGAAGTATGTGGTAGCCTGTCGCAGCGTTAGATAGTCAACCATGCCAGCGTGACTCTCCAACACCACAGGAGAAGACTCGTCGATACCGCTGATGACCCCAGCACTGGCAGTAGGTCGTCAGAGAGATGTCGAGTTTTTTCCTTTCTTTGACCTTGAAAAACATCTCTTCCACACATCCCTCTCCCTCTGAAATCTTACATGGATATTGTGTATTTAGTAAGCGCCTTAAAGGTATTTTTGAAGGGGTTTGACTTTCAGCCTCATCACACTATCTTATAGTTTCAGAAAAGTGACATTTTGTTCGGTTTACCATAGTTTTTCTCAATTCTCAAGTTTGTCTCTCGCGTATCTCCTCTTCCAATTATGCCAGGAAGTTGAAATTTGGCATGCAAATTAAGTAAGCATCTTAGATATGTCTTTTGGGAGTTTCTACTTTTCAGCCCTCGTTCCCCCCACTTACAATCACAAAGAAGCAGTTTTTTGGGAGGTTTTTGCTGTTTTTAGAATTTCTCCACACATATCTCTTCTCCAAACTGAGCTAAGAAGTTGAAATTAAGCATAAAAACAAGTAGTTTTCAAGTAGTCACTCTAATTAAAAGAACGCATCGCAGTGCGTTTCTTTTTTTATTCCTTGAATGAAACAATTCAGGCCACTTCAATGTATAAAATTAAATTAAATGAAATTAAATTTAACTTAATTAATTATAATTCATTTAAAGAAAATTATTCTATATCTTGATTTAATTTTAATTATTAATTAAATTTAAAATAAATTTTTGAAACTAATTTTAACTATTATAATGATATATAAAAATAAATTTTCTAACTTTAATTGTGCTACGAAAGTCAGAAGTTATTTTGCATTTCCATTGACCAAATGTATTGAAATTTGTCTTATAAACTCGAGCAGAAATGTACTTATAAGTGCATAAGAGAGACTTGAAACCCTACTAAGATTGAAGTTTCTTTGCCATTCTTATCATCATGCAGAGGGCTATTCGAAGGGGGAGTTTTGGGAGTTTAGATTCTACCCTTGAGAACAAAAAACTTGAAAAATCGTATGCCAATTTTTTTCCTTAAAACCACTGAAAATGTACTTTTTGATCGTTAGAAAGTCCAATTTTTCAAAATTTTGCCCTCGCTCCATTCGGGCATACCATTTAATTTATTTTTATAAAATTGCACCCAAAAAATACTTCACAGAAAAGTGGTAACCTCCTCCTTTGAACCACTCCTGGCTACGCCACTGCCATTGTGTAAACTAGAAAGCATTTTGCAGTTCGAAAACTGGATTTTTCCAAAAATATTCTCGTTGATACTTTAACAGGTATATACAAGAAAATATAACATTCTTTTGTGTAAAATCTAAAGTAAATAATTTCTCACGTTGATAAAACATTAAAAATCCCGCTTTGCAAATGGTGTCAGGATAAGTAGTGTCACATGACACAGTTCTGACATGAGACTTCTGACAGCAAAAATGGCACACTTCTGGCAATGCTTCAGCCTATCCAAGATTACTGAATATTTGCCAAACTCATGACAGTGACATTGAAATGGTGCAGTTGTACGTAGTACCAGGATGATTCCAAAATTACTTCATTATGACATGACTATGACGTTACTGTGACATATTAATGCCATGTATTTGACTAATCAGTGACATATTTCTGACACCATAATGGCACATTTCTGAAGCGAAAATAAGACCTTTTGTTGCAAGAATGACATGTTTCTGAAACATTTCTGACATATTTCATTTTCCATTATACTGAATTTCTATTAATCGTATTGAACTATTAATTACAATTATTTTTTTTATTTATATTAACTCACAAAATTTTTCAATTTTTTTTTTTTTTTGCTGATGGTGGTCCTCTTGGGTACAAATTGATTTCTTTACCAATTCAGCTACTGTGGCAGTTGGCATAAGAAGACGTAAAGGGCATTAATTACTTCATTTTTTGGTCCTGACCATGATACAACATTTACTCGACGAGGTATTGGAACATTGATGGTACACTATTGACATAATAATGAAATGATGCTGACTTAATTATGACACTTATGTGACTTAGTAGTGGCATGCTTCTGGCAACTGTGTAAAATCGATTCGATCTTCTTGTAATATGTTTTTGATGCTGTATTGACACATTTTTGGCACAGTTGAGGTATGTTTTGATGCTACTTTGGCATATTTCTGACGCAATTGTGACATATTTTCAGCAGATATCAAAAATATGTCACAATTATGTCAGAGATGTGCCAAACTAGCGTCAAAGCAGTGCCAGAATAGTGTCAGAACTGTGCCAGAATGATGTCATAATGTTGTCAGAAGTGGGCCACTCCTAAGTCACACTAGTGTCATAATCAAGTCAAAAGTATATCGAATATCATTCATATGACATTAGTGCACTACCATTCGTTTGCCGCTAACGTGTTAGCTGAAATATAAACTTCATGTCATATTTATGCCAATAGAATATAATCTTACAAGCGTTAGAAATATGTCATTTATGGGTCATTAATGTGCTTACGAAAGTGTCAAACTTGTAACATATCTGTGCTATGATAGCATCAACAAATATGTGTCAGAAGTTCGCCAGTCATGTATCGTTCAACTGTCGCCTTAAACTAAAGTACGTATACCACGTTTGTGACGTAGAATATTGGTGGAGTTTCTCTAATTAAAAATTGACACAGTAATTGCAACGCCTATTAAAGTGGGCAAAGCAATCATTATTCTGACTGGTTAAAATTTTTTAAAGCGAGATCTAATGTCTACTGACTTGAAAATGACGCGTCTAATGACATCAAACTAACGAGATTTACACGACGGGATCGAATGTGAGCCTAAAGCGTATAAAATCAGAAAAATGCAACATGAGGTTGTGTTTACTTACATTACCTACAAACATTAATAGCACTGAAAATTTTATTAAAAATATAGAAAGAATCATTCTCTCGAATATGAATAAAGCAGGTTACAGGTGCCTATTTTTTTATTCTTTTTTTTTTTTTTTTCGTTTTTTCATAACGAATCGTATCAAAATATACCTCGAATTTCAAAAAGAGCAAGAAAATATTCGGTATCGGACAAAAGAAAACAGATTACCAAGTGAAAATTCCAATTTGAATATCGTTTTCTGCTAGTGAAAGCTTTAACCTATAAAAGAAAAAAAAAAATCTACAGTTTAAGACACAATTTCTCAACGTGTAAAGAAAAATATTTATATACGAATGATTTTCTATGGGCTCAGTACTGATGCGGATCCGCTTTAAGGTTGATACGAGGCGATAAATTCCTATCCATAAAATCCATAAAAACAAACGGTGCAAAAAAAAATACAATTTCGTATTAAATTCGATACTACCATATCGCTCGTATACGTATACTTACCGAAAAAAAAAAACCACTTTCAAAAAATAATCGCGGCTCAGAGATCGAGAAAGGAAAAAAATTAGAAAAAAAATACTCGCCATATTTCACGCTCGTAAACCGCGTTCAAATCAAAGTTTAACCGACGTAATTAACCGGTCGTCCGGTGCTTTTGAAATCCAAACCTTACAGGCTTTTGAATTGCCTCCGTTTAATAACTCGATTTGGTATAGCGTTAATTTACATAGTCGAACACCTTTGGGGCGATTCGGTGTAACCGTTTAAATGTTCTAGAATCTCGCTACTTAACTGCAAAATTATCGGAATTAAGCGTTTCGAGTAATTTGTAAGGTATGATTCTTCGAGCTCGTCTCTACAAAATTACACGCTTTAACTTCCTTTTCGAATGTAACGTTCAATGTTCCACTGACGAGACTTTTAACTAACGTAAATCCTATGCTATACTCTTGCTCGTTTTCATTATGAATGTCGCCGTCGCGTCGTACAGCATCGTGTCGCTTTTTACCATGCATAGTACAGCATGACATCTCCCGTATATATTAAACTACAGGTAGGAGTATCATTTACTATATGATGTTATTAATTTTGCAATTGAAACGGGAAAATTTTGAACCAGTGTATCAACATGGTTTAAAATTTAATACGTTGTCGCAGATTTTCGTAATATATGCCATGTACCTACATTCTCACAGGCATTGATTTCTGCTCCATTTGATGTAGCTAAAAAGAATTTCTAAACAGGGCGCGAATTCCTGTCATAAAATTGTTCTCAGTGAGGACTTCGTTTCTTTTAATTGCTTGAAAAATTCATTCATATTGATGTAAGTTTTATACGATGGTATATATTTCATGCGATTTTTAGCATTCGAGCTAGGAGTTTTTAGAGTGCAAAATCAAACATTTTGAGCATTTCTTTTTTATAGAGCTGTCCGTATCTAACCGATTCAGCAACTCATGTCATGCTCATCTTAGATAATTTGCATATGCAAAGTATTGCAGGTTTATTAATCTTTAATTGAAGGTAAAAAATGAACGTGATTTTTATCGAAATTTTAATCAAAGAAATGAAATTATAATGGTTATCTATGATGGAAATACGCGGCTATATTTAGACAATAGAAA
>FIZR01005255.1:0-11853 GCA_900060175.1 Ferrisia virgata
AAAATTACGTAGATTAGAGCTTGAATATTATTTTGCATTTTACCAAAAATTTACCTACTTGTCAAATGTGAGTTTTGATTCTCAGCTCCTCATTTAACTAGTGATATTCCACCTTAACTGACAATGAAATTGATTCCCTAGTCCACAGGCGAGAAAGTACTTTGAAGTTATAGTTTGATCTATTGAAAAATCAAACAAATCCATATGGGGCTCATTATAACCAAAAATTCTTGCTGAAAACGAAATATGCACGTAGTTGCGGTGGTTTTCAAGTGATAATTCGAAACAAAGTTCGATTTCAAAAAAATAATACCATAGTACTCTCTTAGGTACATTTATATTTCCTGTCATGAGAAAAATAAAAAAGAAAAGCACCCACTTGCGGCAGTTTGATACTATAGGAGACTTCTTGGTACACTTATTTACCCTGCATGGAAAAAGAACAGCATTTACTAGCAAAGGTTTCATGTTATGGTACATTTTTAGGTACACTTACTCTCTTCGATGAGAAAAAACGGTTTGATCCTATGGTACACTTTTAGGTACACTTACTTTCTCCGGTGAACAAAAAGGATCATTCGCTAGCGACAGTTCGATATCATGATACTTTTTTTTTGGTACACTTAGTTCCTCCCATGAAAAGAAACGCGTTTACTTGCAGTGATTCCACAATATGGTACACTTTTAAGTATACTTATTTCCTCTCGTGAAAAAAAAGAAAATCATTTACTGACAGTAGTTCAATGCAATAGTACACTTTCAAGTATACTTCTTTCCTCCTGTGAAATAATAAGCAACATTTTTTTGCAGTATGATTCGATGCAATGGTACATATTTCGGTATACCTAATTCCTCCCATGAAAAAAATAAAACAACATCTCATGGTGGCTTGATCCCAGAGTACGTTATTAGGTACATTTACTTCCTCCCAAGAGAAAATCAAGAAGCATCCACCTGGTGTCGGCTGTTTGCAAGCGAAAATTCGGCCCAAGGAGGAATTGAAATTTTGACAAATAACACTATCATTTTAGGATACACTTATTTCCTCCCATGAAAAAAATATATACTTGATTTAAAATTAAAATTTCAATCGCGATAGGAAAGGTGCACTTTCAAGTCTACGTAGGTTGTTTTCACATAGATAAAAAATTCGATTTTTGAGGGCTATGTAAGGGTAGTAGGAGAGGGCAGGGACACGTTACGATAAAATCGAGTGCTGGGGCGTTTACTCGATCTTTATAATGAAATTTCAAACAGAAAAAGTCAAAAATTACAATTCATAGAACTGTAATGAGAATGGTCCGGTGATGAAGTTACGCACATACTAAGTCAATTTGGGACAGAAAAAAAAACAAAGTTTTGAGGGTTGAATGAGGGAGTGTTTGGAGAGAAAGGAGAAAAATACTAAACGTAAATGTCTGGATGCCTGTTACCTACTTATGTGACCTAGGCACAAAATTTCAGTATTCCAACTTCATTTGAAGTAATGGAAGAGAGAGGAGGGAAAGGGAGTTTCACCTGCTCTTGCACCGCTATTTCCATGAAGAAATTGGGTGGTGGAGGTTTAAAATTAAACAGATACATGCATCAAATCCACCCAAAAAAACTTAGCCACCAGGTCACGCTTTAACGACTTTTTTCCGGTGTTCATTTTCTGCGATAGAGTGAGGGGGGAGAGGATGCCCAACCTCAAAAATTGTTACAAGTGAAAATATAAACAAAGCTGGTTGCTGATACTTCTAACGGATCAAAGAAGCTGTTTTTTTGCATATGTTATGAATTCTTCAATTCCCACTCAGTCAAACATCATCACCTAAAACGGGGGGAGGGGTCAGGAGTGTCAAAATTTATTACATTAAACCCGCCATTAAATTCAAGCAGCAGCTCATGTTTGAGCGATTCCAATAATTATTGAATTGCCCTCCAATATTTTACCCGTCAACAGTTGACCATTAATAGTTGACCATCAGCAATTGACCATCAACAGTGTACCATCAACATCTGGTCAACCAAAATTCGGAATATTCAAACAGAGTTTGATGGTCTGGATGTTGATGGATTTGAATTTAATTTTCAAGTGTTCTGGGCTGTTGACATCTGGATCGTCAATCGTTCAATTATGTTCAACAAAAACGTTGAATTTTATGCAAAAAATGCTAATCAATTTTTAAAATTCCTAATGTTAAGAAGAAATTACAAATTTTGCGAAAGTTATGTCACTTCAGATAAAATTTAGTATATTTGAATATTTTGTTTAGCATTTAAAATGGAATTCGAGATGTTGTTAATCTGGATATTGATGGTCAACGGTTGACAGTCTGGATTTTTCGAAAGTTATGTCACTTCGAATGAAATTTGGACTTCTACAGAAACTGGGGAAGAATTTTGAAAATTTTATTTGAATATTTTTTAAACATTTAAAATGAAATTCAAGATGTTGTTTGTTAGTCTAGATATTGATGGTCAACTATTGACAGTCCAGATTTTGATAGTCCACTATTGACAATTAACCTTCGATGGTCAACAATTAAAAGAGTAGATAGATTTAAACTGTCAAGAATCAACATTCCAAATCTTGATGGTGCGAGTGTTGATAGTCCACTGTTGTTGGTCAACTCTTAACAGTCTACTGTTGACCATCAACTGCTAACGATCAAGTGATGACAGATCTGGACCATCAACAGTTGAATTATGTTTGATGAAAAAATTGAGCGTTATAAACAAAAATGCTAAACAATTTTAAAAAATAAAACAGATGAAATTTGTACTTATAACGTTGGATCTGGAGGAGGTAAAATGCTCACAAAATGACAAAATTTATTTGTCCAATCAACACTGTCTTTGACACTGGATAGGCCACCTTTGCAACGGAGAGAACTACCTTCAAAGCTGAAGAATTTCTGTGGTAATTTTGCACAGAAATAATGTCTTTTTGAGTATCCAAAAATTTACAATTTTCTCTCCTACGAAGATACAGGAAAATTTGAAAATTTTATCTAGCATCTGGATCTGGCCAGTCTCGCCAGCAAGGAAACCTACGAAACTTGGAATAATTAGGCAATTTCAGCAAGTGTTTTTATGGTATCAATGAATTTCACCAAAACGCCTGAATAGTACTTTAAAAAATAACTATTCCATAGGGGTTTAGCGATAGTTTTCAACTCAGATCTATATAATTGTAAAGCATTACTACACGGCAACCTTTTCTCGCCCTGGCGTTCTGAAACCATTTCCATGAAAGAACCACCTCAAATGCGGAAGAATTTTTGTGATAAAATAAGACCAAATAATGACTTTTTTAGCGTTCAATAATTCACAAATTTTTCTTACATTGAGATGCAGGAAAATTTAAAAATTTCATCCAGCATCTGAACCTGATCAGTTTCCTCAACAATGAAAACCAAGAAACTTAGGATAATTAGGCAATTTCATTAGGTGTTATGATGACCAGGGTATTATTACAGGGCGAGCTTTTCTCGCCGTGGCGTTCAGAAATGAATTTCATCGCTCAATTTATTATTAATATTTTACATTGGCGTAACTCCATCATAAGTCTATGAATTTTCTATATTATAACTTGAATTTCTTTGTGTGGCAATAACTCAGGCCATACGGTTTGCTTCGTTATTTCTCAGCCATGCTATTTAGGTTGGCAAAATTATAGCATCGTACGAGTAATCTCCGAATTCATCATTTATTTTCAGAAATATTCGCCAGTACATCTACGTTCTACAGTTAGGTAGGTAGGTAGGTAGGTAGGTAGGTATAGGTTGACGAATTCGATGAGAAAATATATTACAGGCTATTTCACGTGTAAGTATAACGTATTTAAAAAATAACCCATAGGTAAAGTTGACATTTCCAAGATTGATTATTATTATTACGAACGTATGGAACGAAGGTCCTTTCTATACCAACGACCAAAAAACCTATCCCCTAAATGGTCGACAAAATAAATAAATGACCAACTTTATAAAACGTTCGGGCTTCACTCCGCCATCTCTCGCTACTCTCCTCTTCGACATCGCCGAAACAACGAAACTTTTTTCTTCTCTTCCGTCGTCGCAACACTGGCAATCATTTCGAATACATCATTTACAAAAAAGCTCCGTGCTTCGAGTCCATTCGCAAATACCATTAAACCATTCAACCTATACACAATAATGGTGTAATCGACTCGACGTGCTGGGACGAGGCGAGAGAAATGCCTTTCAATTTGAATAAGTCCTCTCGTCCGATAAAAGAAAATTAAACGCGCCAAAAAAAAAAAAGAAAAAAAAATGAGAAGAATATCGAGAAAAAGTAAAAAAGATAAAAGTCATCTCGAAACAACAAACCCCTTCAATTCACGGACGTGAAAAACGCTGGCAGCCTTTAAATATTTCCTGGTCTCGTCCTCTACGTCTTTGTCGTCGAAAATACACCCTAATCATTTTTTTTGTATTTTGCAACTCTCCCCACTCTCCTCGCTTCTTCCAGATAGCGTAGCGGCTCGAGAAAAAAAGTTGGAAATTTTTCGCAGCACCCGACCAGAACAAGATAGCGAAAAATACTCGTATACTATCTCAATCTTAATTTATAGTTTTGTATAATAAAATTGTGTTCGATGTAGTGCTTTTGTCGTCGTAGAACGAAAAAATGGAGGGAGGGGAGAAACGTAATAATAATGAAAAGGAAAAAGAAAATGAATTTTTTCCACGATTCCACGCTCGGACGGTAACGAGATTTTCCGAACATCTTGTACTCTTTACTTAGACAGCATTCTCGCTTTCAAAGGGTACGTTCATTTTAACGGCGTGTCTTCGTGTGTGTGTGTGTGTGTGTATATAAATACGATATGGATATAAATGGTGGTACAATACAAGTTCTACGAGGCGAATTCACAACGCGACGACGACCACTTGAGCTTTCATGCGTTCGTTGGTTGGTTGGCTGGTTCGAGAAAACAAAGTGCTTATCATTTCGGGGTGAAATTTTCCTCGTCATTATTATTACCGCAGCACACAGCTTGGTCGTTGTCCTGCTCATCATTCGTCATTAAAATAAAAAGAAAAGAAAGACACGAAGACAGGGCGGAAAAAAAAGCGGGGAGAACCGTAGACGTAAGATCTATCGAAAATTACCATGCTTTATTACGACGGGTACAGTCACATTGGGTAGACGATAAAAATATCAGCGAGAGAATAAAAACGGAGAGAAAAAAAAAATGCGACAAGTTTAAAACGCAGACGTACGATACGAAGTGAAATTGTACGCCGTTTTTGGAGATTTGATATCAAAGTGGTTGTTAAATAATTTATATTATTATAGAAAAATACCATCGTTGTCGTCATTTTTACAATAACCATTCTTTTTACACAGCCCGGTATAAGTATAAATTATTTATAAAGCGTGCTGCAGTAAATATGTGTAATTTTTTTTTTTCTCATACTATGATACACGTATCGTCGCACACTTGAAAAAGTGGTCCTCTTTTCATTTTGGATAAGTGTGTATTTCACACTTGTTGCCGGATGAAATGGAGGATGATTATACAAAGTGAAGCAATTGCTGATAATTTCGCGTAGTCAATTTTTCTTATTACGCGTACCAAATGATGGAAAAATCACCCAAAAAATGTCATTTTTGTAGTCAAAAATGTGAAAAACTAAACATCTGGGACGTCTCTTCTTGAACAGGGGGGATACAGGTAGATATTGGATCGAATAACTGAAAACCTAAAAGGCACATTTTGAGACCTGTACTAAATTTACATACTAAATTTCAACTTCCTAGCTCATTTTGGAGGAGAGGGAGATATATGCAAGGGACAAACTCAAAAAATAAGAAAAGCTGATCGAAAAGCCAAATTTTTTGGGCGATAAAGGGATGCAATGGGTCTGAAGAAGCAAACCCCGCAAAATGCATATCTATAGCTTCTATTGAGTGTGCGTACTAAATTTCAAATTTTTAATTCAAATTTAGATGTGAAACAGGTGAGGAGCAGCTTATTTTCAAAAAGGGGCCAAACCCCAAATCCATTCGCTACCAATTGACCTATGACGTTGATTTTTGGATATGTTATGCAACTTTGAATTGTCTACTGATTTACTCAAAAAAGAACAATTTCTGCCCTTCAACATCTCCTCGCTCAAATTTCGACATGACTGAGTTCTGATCCAAGGTGATGATCGCTCATATCTGCCACCAAACTGAGCCTATTGATTGAATTGATGCTATTTTGGTCTACAAAAAAATTTTTCTAGAAACATTTAAGCACTCTTCCCTTTTAGGAAAAATTCTAGATCATGAATATGTAACATATCCATGTCAACATTTATAATGAACAAATCATTCATAACCATCTTTCATACCCCAGTTTTTGGACGAAAACATGAGACCAGAAATCAAAAACATCCTTATTTTTCAATTTTACAATTTAAAAAAATTTTTTTCCCAATATTTTTTAATTTTTTAATTATTTTATTTCTTTAACTTTTTTGATTTTTGATTTTTTAATTTTTATTTTAACTTTTACATTTTTTAATATTTTTTACCGTTTAATAATTATTTTATTATTTTATCTTTTTTATTTTGTTTTTTTAATTATACATTCATGTCAACAATTTAACATGGAAGTTCAAGTCATTCTAAATCATGTTTCATCATGAGTTTTTAATCAAAAACTTCAAACCAGAAATCAAAAATTTATTCATTTTTTAATTTTGTGACTTATATTTTTTTCAATTTTTTATTTTTTTAAATATTTTTGTATTTTTTTATTTCTTTAACTTTTTTGATTTTTGATTTTTCAATTTTTACTTTAACTTTTTTATTTTTCATTTTTTTTTTTATTTAGCAATAAAGTATTTCATTTTTTAATTTTTTTAATTTTTTAATTTTTTTAATTAGACATTCATGTTAACAATTTAACATAAAAAGTTCAAATCATTCATAATCATATTTCCTCGCGAATTTTTAATCAAAAACTTCAAATCAAAAACGTTTTCTTTTTTCTTCACCCCATTTTACTTATGTGATTTTATTGTTACATAGGAAAATGAAAATTATACAATCATCCATCATCTGGAGTTTTTGATCAAAAACTTCAAATCAAAAATCAAAAACATTACATCAAAAATGTCACACCAAAAATTTAACATCTAAAACATCGTGTTTTCAGGAGATGGCATCCAGCCCTAAAACATATCCATGCCAAAATTAAATTAAAAAAAAAAATAAAACACATTTTTTCTGAATAAAATAGTTTTTAAAAAAATAAAAAAATTTTTTTGCATGAAAGTTTTTTAAACAATTTTGAAAAATTACTAAAAATATTCAGAAAAAATCACATATACTTAATTATTTTAAATGACATAATAAGGCCAGAAATACGTGTAAACCGTGGATAAGATGCTTTAAAAAGTGTTAGTTTTTGATATTTTAAAAATAAAGAATCATAAACAAAAAACTAAAAAAAATCCTCCGAAGTCATGACTAATGAATTTATAAAAAAATTGTTCAAAACAGCATTTTACAGCAAAAAAAAAAAACGAAACAAACCATAACAATTGTACAAAAAATGTTAAAAAATCATTAAACATGACATTAAGCAGCTCAACAGTTGCAAAATACTGAAGATAATCCTTTAAAATAATTCAAACAATCACACTTGGAAGTTGAAAAATCATAAGAAAAATTAAGAAAAGAAACTTCGCAAAAAATTTAAAAGTTTAAATGAATTCAACATTGAACAACTCTTTTTTCTACATATATAATAACAAAAAAAAAAAAAAAAAAAAACTGAAAAAATCTCTTCAAAAAAAAAGAAAAACGACAAAAAAAAAATTATCAAACAAAACATAAAAATGGAAAAAAAAAAAAAAAAAAAAAAAAAAAAAACTGATAAAATCTCATCAAAAAATAAGTAAAACGACGAAAAAAAAATTATCAAACATAACATAAAAATGGTAAAAAATAGCAAAAAACTGATATTAAAAAAAAAATTGACTTTGAGATGCAAAATGACGGGAAAATTTGTAAAAATATTAAAAAAAAACACTAAACGTGATATTAAATAGTTCATAAATTGCAGAAATCTGAAAAAAAATCAAATTTTACACTTTTCAGATGTAAAACGACAAAAAAATCAGTCAAATTGTAATTTAAAGTGTCGAAAAACTGGATAAAACTGAAAAAATTTCTTCATAAAAACTTGTAAAAGATTTTAAAAAATCATTAAAAGCCGAATTTAACAGTTCAACTACCGCATAAAATTGAGTAAAACTTTAAAAAATTCAATTTCACTTTTTAAAAAGTTAAAAACGTAAAACCTCCCCCCCCTCCCAAAAAAAAAACTTCAAAAATCATACAAAAAGTTGAAAAAAATTCATCAAAAGGCTCAAAAATTGCAAAATTTCAAGAAAACATGCGAGTTGTTCCCTTACAGTATGCTAAATGTTGAAAAAAAAATGCTTTGTAATTAGATGTAAAATAATTGATGAAAAAATTGTTCAAAATTTTATTTCAAAACAATGGAAATGGGGGGGGGGGGATTGAAAAAAAAACTCAAAAACTGCCCAATTTTTCACTTCGAAGATTTCAAATGATGAAAAAAAATCGCTCATGGTATAAATTTAATTGACAAAAAAAAAAATGAACAAAGGGACAAAAAATCCACTCAAAATGTCTTTCATGGTCGAAATCTGAGCAATATGACATTATTTCTGATTCATCTTCAGTTAAATTACGTAGTCCTAAATATCACTAAAGATTTTAATCCATCTTTGACCTCCCATCGCTTCTGTGATTTCCAACTAGGATAAAAAAAAAAAACTGCCAGGCTTATCCGTATAGTTTTTCGAGCTCTACAAGATAATACAATAATTTTCCATAAAATATAAAAACTCAAAAATCAAAAAAAAATTTACGTGTTTGAATTTCAGTCGAAATGGGTGGTGACTTCAAGGAGGTCAATCTGAGACAAATTTAATTCCTTCCTGTTCTTCGAATAAATCAAAATCAAAATCATACTTTTAAGATGTTATCCAAGGGAATGAAGTTAAAAATCGAAAACATTAGGTACGCAGAAAAATTGCCAAACAGCATCAAATAAAGGAACACGCATCACCATGGGCCATCAAAAAATTCCGAAAAATTGGGCACATGCCTCCGAGCAAAATACAAATAGACCAGACCAATTTCCATCCAGCAAAGTGGCCTCTATCGCCGTACACTCGTTCTACCATACGTAAAATAACCGCGCCCAGACGAAGGGGAATTAAACCCCCCCCCTCTCCACCATTTTCAATTAGAATATTTCATTTTTGGACGTCGAATCGCCAACTTTTACTCGTTATTATCTATTTCGTATTTTCCGTTCGCTTTTTCCAGCGCGCGTTAATTGAATGATAAAGAACGACGCGACGCCGACGCTTGGGCCGGCACCGCTTCGCCGTCCGCATCGGCATTAGATTCGGTTTATAGGGGCGCGGGCGAGATTAAAATATGATTTATGATTAACGACGAGAAATTCTAATTTGTATTCGAGTCAACAGGTGAGCTCGGAAATTTATAAACCGCCATTCGGTTAACATAATGCAGCTTTCGCAAAGTAAGTACGTACGTATGTGTTGGTGAATAAAATTTATACATACGAAGCACAGGAACGTACCGCGGTAGTCTGTATTTATCGTCATAGGGCATTGCGTCGAGTCGAGTCGAGTCGAATCGCTTGTTGGCCAAACCAACATCACACACACACACACCCTCGTACATATCACATACCCTGATATGATATCCGGACAACTCAGTGCGGTAACATCTTGCACACATTGCAAAAAGGTTACACTCGTATGTATCGTATCGCAACAAATTTTTACCTCAGCTTTTTTTTCGCTCGTCATTTTTTTTCCCCCAAACGTATAGCGCTAGCGCTGTCTACAGGGACAATCGTCCAGACCGCAGAAAGGGCATTCTATCGCATCGCATCGCATCGCACATCACTATAAAGTCGATTTAACGTAAACTTGCATACGTATACCGTATACGTGCTACGTAGGTTAGATAGGTATCCTATATGCGTATGTAGATGTGGCCCGTATCGATGTGTGGGTTAGGTTTGTCTCTACGTACGCGAATATGCGGTATCTGTGAAAATAGCGGTTAGCACGACCACGAATTGAAAACCCTAACGATGTACATTTGCGCTCGGCAGATATTCTCTCGTGTGTGGCTCTCGCCCAGGGACGAATGGAATTTTCAGTGTCGTTGCGGTCTTCGCAACGTTATTAAGCGGTCAACTTGGCTGAGAGAGAATGTACTGGCCTGCGGAGTATAGAAAATACAGCTTCATGCATGGTCTGACGGCTGACGGCGACTAAAAATTACATTAACAAAATAACCTCGTGTAATAAAGGTGGAGATTCCGCTGGCGAAATAATTCCTCGTTATTATCGCCATTTGTTTTCTTTCATCTCGCAACCCATTCATTCTTCAAACGAATTGAAAAGTTCGCACAACCAATGCAGACTCAGATGTTCCGAACGATACGAAATAAAATAATCCATTTTAATCGTCGTAAGGCAGACAGAAAAAAGCAACACTTTTCTCGATAATTCAAAGGGGTGGGATGGAGACCAGGGTGGGTTGAAGTGTTGGTTCTTTTTTTTTTTTTTTGAGAAATCTGCAAACGGCGCCGGAAGAGTTACAATAGTTGCAAAATGACCTCAAACTGATTAGGTAAGAATTTTAGTGTTTTCTAATTCAATTTTTTTAGATTTACAAAACTTATTCAAAGTTCAAAAATTTTCAAAAATAAAAAAAATTGAAAAAAAATTGTTGGATTTTTTTTTTTTTAAAGAAATTAGATTATTACACATATTTATACCCAAAATTAATCACTGTTGCCAATTTTTCGCCATTTTTTCCCCATTTATCGAAGGTTTTTGAAAAATGTCACTCTTCGCATATTTTTTCACGATTTTCTGCGAAACTGGAATTGAATTTTTTTTTTGAGAAATCCCACCCTCCCCTTCCACCCCAATTGATGTAGGGTATACATTTTTAGTCGGTTAAGCGCAATATTTCCATTTTACGTCCCACGCCCGATTTTTCTGCGACACTCAAAAAGGAGTAATTTTTCACGTCTTCATTAAAAAAAAAAAATGCATTTTTAATGAAAAAATACCATCCAAGGGGATATATTTTTCATCTATTTTAGATACTCAGAAGCGAGTTCTTTTCTTTTCGAACCATTTACACTATATTTTCCAAGTGTTGAGATACCTATTGAGAACCCCTGTAAAGGGTACAATCGATGAAAACCAACCTTGAATGAATCAAGTTATAAGTGAGTGTGCTTGGACAATTTTACTATGAATTTATGGGGAAAAAATTTCTAACGATGTAAAAAAATTTTTCGCAAAAATATGAAAAAGGACCATTCTTAAGCACTCTTGAAAAATCTTACAAAGATGATGAAATGAAAATATGGCGCTCAATCATTAAAAATTTAAGTTCAATACTTAATCCAGGAGAGCATTACTCAAGGAAAAAAAAATACCCTGCATAGTTTTTCAGAAAATCGAGGAGTGACATTTTTAAAAACTCCTAGTGAAAGGGAAAATGGCGAAAATTTGCCAACAATGGTAATTTTGGATGCTAAAAGGTGTAATAATTCCGTTTTTGGAAAACCTTTTTCAAATTAAAATGTATTCATTTTTTTTGGAAATTGCTGAAAATTTGGAATTAGTTTTCGCAGGTTGAAAAAATTTATCACAAGTGCAGCAATTTTCCACCACATCGTTTTGAGGTAATTTCGCAACTTTTGTGACCCCCTTTTCCTCTCCCCCCGTTTTTTCCCCCCCCCCCCCC
>FIZR01005256.1:0-95145 GCA_900060175.1 Ferrisia virgata
TTTTTTTTTTCCGCTGTTTTTATAAAAAAAAAAAAAAAAAAAAAAAAAAAAAAAAAAAACGATACACAATGAAAATTTTGAATGTGGTTTGTAGAGCGTTAAAAAAAAATTAATACTAATTAGCAGGGTGCAAGCAATACACCTTATTCGGTAAGTCAAACCTAATCTCCACTTCTCTGAGGTATAAACCCTCTCGTATGCTAGCTGGATGAAAACTTGAGGAAAACAAATGATCACTGTTTGAAGATTTATAACCTTAATTAGAAATTTTTTTCGTAACTTCAACTTTTTGAGAATTTTCGTTGAATGGTTGTCATGTACTAAAGCGGGTTTGAAACTGAAAAGTTCAAAAAGATCGCTTCAATGTTCAGTTTTCATTAGATTTTTTACCGTGTTTGTATTTATTTCATGTAGTTTTCTGCACGAATTATATTATGTTGTTGAATATGGAATTTTCGGTAATATCTACTAAAACTGAAAATCTGTCACACGCACCCCTAGTCCCCTCCGCCTGCAATTTTATTTTCCCTTCAGGTTCTGCAATGTCTATCCTGGCGAATCGAAACAAGTGCAATGTACATTTTTCTTTTTTGTGAATATATCTGCCGACTAATGTATCCAATCAAGGTAGTAATGACAGTAAACCTTAAACCAGTTCATCGTCCCTTACGATAACAACACACATAAGTAGTTGAGTACTCGGGGTATTATTACGCCTTTAGTTTTCAGCGGATACTGATGGTATTGGAATAATTTGAGAATGAAACATTACAACATGACGCCGGTTTATAGGTAATCTAATGTAGAGTTGAATCATGTTTCTCAAGGTGCTCCTTATTCATGAGAACCACACCGAGAAACACAATCCACGGATACGTAAATAGGTACAGTCGTATAGATATGGCTAAACTGCACCAGAAGCATAATTTTTTTTCCTTTAGAGCTGAACACAGCTGTGTTGTCTATTCCGCTGTCTTAATGCCTTCCTTCGCTCTCAACCCTTTTCCCCGTACAGTAGCGGCCGATTACCCACACTATATACACTGAGATGTATACAGTTGTATTACTATAGGGAAACGATGCTCCCAAAATAACTCACCGCGAAGTTTTTCGCATGTGTTGAAAAATTTGTTAGCTTTCGATACCGTCGGGGAACATATTTTACTTTATTGTGACAACGAAACGTTGATATTTAATTTACGATTTGGTTGGAACACACCACGCCACGCCGGAGGAATTTTTTACCCTCCGATGTGTTCACGACTCATGTAGGTAGGTAGATATACAGTACATTACATACCAACACAAACGATGAGTACTCTTAGTGCTTATGTAGTGTGATTAAATTACAACAAGGAATATTTTTACCACAATAATGAATGTTTGGATCTGATTTCCAGTTTACTTTACAATACCAGAGGTGATTATATTAAATGAATCGGCAAGTATTTGTGGTGTGATGTGAAGTGACTTGGTGAATGTGCGGGAAGGGACCAGGTTGAATGAAAACTTGAAGAGTTATACGGCAAAGAAGAGTAGAGATGATGTTTAGACAGGGGATATGCTTTAATTTCAAATGTATAATTATAATTTTTTTCGATTACGTATTCATAGGCATATGTTAAATCTATGAAAATTTTACAGATTTAAAGAAAAAACTGTAATAAATATGCACTTTTTTTCAATTTCTTGATAATAAAATATGTTTTTAAGAATTATGAGTAACTCAGTGTCGACTTTAGTCAATTTTTAGCTTGATCTAATTTCTAGAATATTCATACCATTACGGTTTATTGACCTACAAAAGAAATGAAGGACGTAGGATTCATACATTATTCAGTTTCGTGGTCCAATAAGTCAACATTTGAGAATTCTTACACGTAGGTATGCCTGTTGCATTATTTTTTTGTGTTTTCATTTCAGATTTTAATTACTTTAACTATCATTATTTCCCGAATTAAGAATGTATACTTTTTTGATGTTTTGAATCGTTTAAGCAATTGAAATATTATCATAATTTAGGCACTCTTTTTGTTGTATCTGATGAAAAATTTTTCATCGTCCTAGTAGACCTGATGAAACGACAAAATGAAACTCTCAAAAGGCTTTGCCAAATTTCCATCGCTTTGCTCAATTTACAGATTAGATAGGCGCATGATGAATTCGAAAAAAATCTAAAAACTAGGAAGCTAAAAATTCACTCAAGAAACTAACCGTTTCAAGACCAAAATAAAGAAAAGCCTCTTTTATTCCCCTTGGTAATCAACTTGAAAGGCTGATTTTTAGATATGTGATATATTTCCATTTTTTTAATCAATTGATTTAAAAACATTCTTAAATTCTTCTTCAAATTTTATGCCATCCCTATCCATAAATATTTATAATACGCGGTCAATTTAAGCCCAGTGACCGAATTTCAACGATTTTAGTCTAGATCAAACCGAGTGAACGATTTTAGTATATGAGAAAAAAAAATAAAAATAAGTACCTAACATGCCTAAAAATGGTCTCATTGATCTTATCGCTTCCTCTCCTTCACCTCACCCTCTGTAGATCGATAGGTCATAATATCCTGGTTCTCTTTGACAATATAACAAAGAAAATCGGGCCATAAATACTCCCATAAAAATTTTCATGTCTGGTACTCATTTACGAAATTACAAATGTACCTAAATAAATCTTACCTAATTGTTTTATCTTGTTCGATATATTGAAGGCGCGATACATGTTTTTTATTTTTTATTTCAAAATTTCACCTTTATAAACTCGCTATGGGTGTTTTTAAAATTACGATACAGTCAAGCTAAAGATGTGTACACGAATTTGTAATCGGCACGTAATACATCATCATTGTTTTTGAAGAAAAATAGTGTCGCCTTCGTCATATTTTCAAAGCCTATCCCACCAACCGCATTATCCTTATGATTAAAACTTTCAACGCGATTTCAAAATCTAAAATTTTTTTTAGAAAAATTTCTAAAAATAGATACCTATATCACTTCGAGGCGTTGTCGATATATTATTGCCGCTAAATTAATAAGCCAAGTTTTTTTTTAGAGAATCGAGTGTGCGTGGATGAGATACGTGACACGTGCAAGAATGCAAACTATTTTCAATGATTTTTTGATCCTTCGTTTAAGATTTCTACAGCGCTGAAGTGCAAGTTACATGTACCTGCACGTACATAATTATCCAAGGAATAAGGTAATAGGTATTTCCGGTTTGAACGACTCGTTATGTTATTAATTTTGTTTTCATTTGAATAGGTAGCTTACAAGTTGAGTATTTCGAATTATTTTTCAAAGAAATTCTCCTACCGTGTACAAAGTTTTAGACGCAGTGTCCTTGTTTATTCATTCGTAGAAACCCGAATGATAAAATCTAAAAATCTTGAAGTGAGATTAAAGAACGCGGAGAATCAACTTTTTAAAAGTTTTGCCACTTCGTAAAATCACAGGATGCCTAGTAAAGATGTATCATTTACAGCGCGAGGAATTATAAGCATAGGTAGATAGTCAGTAACCTATTCTCGGTACCGTATGTGAATGCTTAGTTCTAGCGTAGATTTACTCAATTGCACGTCAGGTGCACGATGCAACGTTAAAATTAGCTTGATTTCAAAGTAAAACTTTGCATTGTTATATTTTCAAATTTTTTGGAATTTACTTTAAAACGAAAACCGTATTCATGACCAATTTTTCCTGCTCCCCATTCTTTAAATAATCCGTATCTAGCGTACCTATGTACATATGTCTTATAAATTTTCTCTTCAAATGAAATAATTTTTCGTCTTCTCGTAACATCGTTTAAAAGTCAAAAATGAAATAAAAAAAATTGAAAAATCACGAAGGAAGTTTCAAAATTAACTACTTTTTGTTTTTGTATTTTTTTCATTTTGTCACCTACGTTTTTGTTTCGTCTTTTCAACAGCGAAGATTGCATAAAATATTAAATATATTCTGCTCATGAATTCCCAATTTCCTCCTTAAGCGGAACAAGGAGGGATGCGGAGACTAGATTTTTAAAAATTACAATTGATAAGTCATACTTTTTATTACGAGTACATGTGAACAAAACAATGTCCATGACATGATTTTACAACTGAAAAGCGTGTCTTGTTAGAAACTCTAGTTATTGTACAATCGAAATTTATGCAGCTGGTCTTCAAATCCGTGAGAAATTAAAATTTTCTAAATTCTATGAAATTCGTTACTAGTTTGAATTAAAATCGTAATTTCAAATAATATTTTTTATATCAATGTTCACTTTACCAAAGATGAAAAATAGCTAACTTGATGCAATAGTTGGTTACCGGGGAGAGAGGAAGACAAGATTCAGGTACATTAATTTCTTAAATAGTGAATTTATCGCATAATTGGTAACATTTTAACGATCTTATCGCCTTTGGACCCTTATTTATAATTCTATAAATTATACCTTACGCGATATCCGATCTTGTAATTTTAAGTTTCTTAACTAAAAGCTTTATCAATAAACAATTGATATTATCGTGATAAGTAGTTAACATTGTCGTTGCAAAGGAATCTAGAAAAATTAAATGGAAATTTTCCATTTTTATCAAAATTGTCTACATAATTAGATACTAACAAATTTTTCTTATTTTTTTTTTGGTATATAATCCCTATTAATACGATTGATTGAATTAAAATTTCAAAATTAATTGTTGATAAATATAATTTTCCTTGTTTCAGTTCTCCCCAACTTCCTTGTCATCCATGAGACCTAATAACTTTTCTTCCTTGTGGCTCTGAGTCTCTGGGGATAAACCGCCGGTTATATCATTCGCACTTGTCAATTTTAATACAAGATAAACTGTCTGTTATGAGAGTTGATTTTGAAGACACGATACCAGATTTAGAACTTTTTCGAAATACATGTAATGTACTCATTTATCCTTTGATGCTAAAAATATTTCTCGGTGACTTACATTTACTGAACACTTCTCTGTAGGCTATATTTGACTGTAGATGATTTGACGCAGATTTTCCCGAACTCGGAGAATGAATTGCCAATTAATTATAAACAAGCAAGTATAATTTGTCTGTAATTAGGATCAATTAAAAGTGAACGGGTTTTAAGTTTTGTTCGTCTTTTAATTATTATAATAAGTAATTACGATTGAAAAATTTATAATCAGGTTACTTATGTTGGGTGCGTTTTGATTTCAATGGCTTCTCAAAACACGAGACGCGCAGGAAAAAAAACCAGTGCCAATAAATCTTAGCCACCAAAGTACCTAAATATAAGATTCAAATTTAGAAAGCTGCTATGTTGAATGGCACGATACAGTACATACACAGAGACAAGTATGTGGACAAAGATATACACACACACACACACACGCACCCACTTGCACGTGTCAGAGACAAACAATAAAATACTAAGAACGAAAAATAAAAGACCGTAAAAAGGTAAAGGAAAAAAAGAACGAAGAAAACGAAAAATAAGAATAAAGATAGCGCGAAACTCAGAACAAGCGAGCGGTAAAAAAGGTATAAAAACTCACCTCATCTAAAACTACGTAACCTTGTCTTTCCAAAATCTTGTGTACATGGTACGATTCGCCTTGAATCTCAGATACCCAGGTATTGGTATAATGATGCGGGGGGTTAATCGAGCCACTTTTGAGGTATTCGTGTTTAGGTCTTGATGGTAATCTAGCGCTATTTTGTATTTTAAT
This sequence comes from Ferrisia virgata, assembly GCA_900060175.1. Classification (NCBI taxonomy): domain Eukaryota; kingdom Metazoa; phylum Arthropoda; class Insecta; order Hemiptera; family Pseudococcidae; genus Ferrisia; species Ferrisia virgata. The sequence continues at coordinate 5,702 of FIZR01005256.1, forward strand.
AGCGGATGCCGACGAGCAAATTATTAAACACGTAAAGATCACAGTAAAAATGAAAAAAAATTTTACAAAATAATAAAAAATTGCTAATAAATAAATAGGTAATACGAATCTCGACGTTAAAATTGACATCACGTTGGGTACGGTAGGAGGAAAAAATCACATACGTGATAGCGAAAATTTTATCATTAAATAGACCAGAATTTTACCTCATTTCGAATTTTTTTTTATCTCATTTTTTTAATCAAATAATTTTTAATTTCAATTTTTTTTTGTAGGAATAACCGCGCAGGTACACTTCGAAAAAAATACGTCAAGTTGCCGGAAAAAAATCAAAACGACGACGGATGCGATTGTGGCGGCGAGCTTGAGCGTATTTTAAAAACTAATTCATTGCCGGAGCCAGAGCCAGAACCCGAACCGAACCCGCGTTCACATGTTACGAGAGAAGTAACACTGACGTGAGAGGAAAGACGTCGAGACCGCGGAAGGCAAACCCGCGAGATGCTATGACTGACCCCTCTTACATTTTGACGAACCATTTGCTCACGATGGTAGGCGTGTAAGTATACATGTGTTAGTGTGTATGTGTATGTCTTCTTCACGTTCAAGAGACTATCTTTCTTCTATATCTACATAACCGCATCGTACACATAACCAGCATCAAATAGGCTACATATCGTAGATCTATATATTATGCTCTAACCCTGTCTCTCTACTTCTCTAGACATCACTAAAGACGCACATATCTACCTGGTACAATGAATGTACACAGCATCATCATCATCATCATCATCATCATCATCATCATCATCATCACCACCACCACCACCACCACTAGCACTAGCACTAGCACCGTCGTCATCATCATCATCATAATCATCCCACGATTGTTAAGATGATATTATTTTTTTCATTTACGTTTATGCCCGCAACCTAGGGATATTTCTTTATCTTGTCTGACTACCTGTAGGTATAGCAATAAAATAGGTGGTGCCAGGCGACGATTTTTTCCTAATTTTGGGAGGAGAGATGAACCGATCGATTCAAATCAAAAGTAGCCTCTAGCATCTATTCGAGGGTTGATAACCTTTGAAATTTTTAATGTGCACCCGCTTGCTTTCTCCTCATTTTTTATTTATTTTTTACTATCGCAGGTAAACAACGAATTTTTGCCAAACATTTTGACTTTAACGACTCATCTGTATATAGTAAACACGAACCAAGCTTTATGTGGGCTAAGAAAAATCGTATCAATTAAAACGAAATGTTTATAAAAGCGGCGAAATCAGTCGCAGTCGATGAAAGATAAATGATATTCGACTTGGAGTTTTTTTCCCGGTTATTCCACTTTTTCACGCGGAAGCTGAAGAGAGAGATCAATACGATGAGCTGTAAAATGTTAAAAATCAACTTAATACTACCTATGTCGAGCACTAGGTCATTAATAATGGCTCGAGATGATTTTTTTTCACCCCGTGTAGTCCGTAAAACTGACTCACTGATACCCTCAGCCGGCTTTTAAATGTTTTATTTACTTGATGAAACTATAATGCGAGAAGGATAAAGCAAAGTTTTCTATTGAAAGAATCTAAAATAAAGTAGCCTGCTTGCTCATCTCTCTGATTAGTAGAATTATTGATAAGAAAAATAATGATGCTTCGATTAATATAATAGTACAATGAATGAAGAGTTGTGGGGGAAACGGGTGAAAGAGAATTTCCCCGCAGTGTGGAATTTATTGCGGTACAACTACAGGTGAGTCAGAAGGAAAAGGTTAGAAAGATTTCAGCGATTTTGAAGTATACATTATTCGTTCGAATTTCAAGCTAGATTTTGATTCGAATTACCTATGTATTTTCTTAATATCATGGATTGAACGAAATTTTTCAAAGTATACTAGGTAAGTATCGGTTCAATAAATGAATTATCATCTTTTAAAATAATCATTTTATCACTTTAAGATTACGATGCTATGTGTTGACTAGCTCTATGTTATTTTATATCGTCTGACTTACGTTTTGAAATAAATTTATCATTGTAAGGTTAGATATTTACTTTATTGGAGAAAACGTAACAAAAGGAAGAATGATATGAAAATTCTGCGTCGTCGATACATTCATGTTTTTTTTTTCCGCAGAAATTCAGTCAAATACTTATAAGTACCTATAAGTTATAATAATATTTCGTTCGAAAAACAAATTTTAAAATGACAATGGTTTCTTTTGAAATTTCAGTTCGTTATTCGGGACAATTTGAAGAGATGCTGTATTTGTGTTCTTGTATAAGGTTTCTATACAGAAGTTTCCCTTTGTTGTGGAATTTTCAATTACGAATTATTGAACTTTACTCGAAGAATAGGAAAGCCACATGGTGTTTCGTTTCCACCAATGTCAGGTAACATAATTATTGCTTATGATTTCGCACTTATTGAAAATACAAAACCTATACTGTGGGTTAGGTACATCTACATTATATACCACGTACATAATACGCTAGAAGTTGAAAAATAAGATCGACTTTGTTCGCATAGAACGGATAAGAAATATATGGATTGATTCATTGTACCTACGTTGGTCTAGGTAAGTATTTGTTTAAAGGCTAATTTAACGTTTCTATCTTATCTGGTTTAATTACGAATCGTTAACTTATTGATAAATGGGGATTTCATTCTCTAAGAAATGCGTTAATAATACAATTTTAGAATTTACAACTTGGGTTTATTATGTTTTGTTGTTATAGATATTGGCATATGATTAGTATTCGTATCTCGCCAAATTCTTCTTCCTGATAACGATAACCATGAAAACATTACGATCTATGACTTGTGACAAATTTACACTAATGGTTGTTTTATTCACTTTTCTAAAATTATTATGAGATTACGAATAATATGTATATTGATTCAATCACACAGGAAATAATTTTAGCGATTACCTATGCGATTGGTATAGTAGCGATAACCGTGCTTCTCTCAGAATAAAGAATGTTGAGTTTAATGATTTGAAAAATGAAAATTTATGTTTTTATTTATGTATCCTCTGTAGTATATCTATTTTACATGAAAATTAACGAATTGGTAAGAAAAATAGTGCTTCAAATCCCAAATCACAATATTACTCACGTTAACTTCATGATTGAAAAATTTTAATTCTTATTCGGTTAAAGAACTTTGATCCACGTAAAATTTGAGGGGGAAGACTTATTTTTTTCGTTTCAAATTCTTGTGGGCCATTGAAAGACTTCGTTTTTCATTTCTTTTACAACTCCGTCGTATGGTATCGCTGATATAAAATAAGTTCAAACTTGATAAATATGAACCAAATACGTACATGTCTTCTCCACAACTAAACCACCCCGCGTTTCAACGATCGTAATAATTTTTCATTTGAAAATATACTTTTTAAAATATAAATTACACGAACAATAAAACGTATAATAATAAGTGACTTAATACATGATTAGCACATTGTTTGAACATTTATCGGAATGTCAAATTAATACATAATTATAAAGCTTCGTCTAAAAACCTCATACAAAGGTATATCGTTTACGTTTCTCGATCGAAATTATTGATTAATACAGAGAAAGAATTTAACAAGCATATTGCTTCATTGTTTCGTCTTTGTATTCGATAACAGTTAAAATATTCAAGATTAGGCTTCATTTATTGCAATATTTACTTTTTTTAACGACGTACGTAGCTACGCACATAGAAGAAAAAACAGCAGTAAGTATTTTGAATGGTTTAGAAAGTAAGAGAATACATTTTTATTTCTTTCTCTTGACCTCTCTATGGTTTTCTTTTTTTGTCTCTTCATTTAAAAATAAAAATACTTAACGCACGTACGTACATGATATAACAAAAATAAAATTAAATAACAACGAAAACATGTATATATAAACAAAACAAAAGAGAGGAGGAAAATATGTAGTTATGCATTTTACGAATTACTAATAGAAGATAGTAGTAGGTAAGCTTATGATGAAAAATGCATAAACAAACGTGTGATTAAAATAGATATCTTAGCAGCGATTAAAAATAAAATTATTGAACTTTCACAATGTTTGTATATAAATGTACTAGACGAGTATTTAGGGTATAATGCACGTAATTAGGATATCGGTAAAAATAGTAGGAAGGAGGCGGAAGAAGATAGAATGAATTATGGCAACTACAATTTTTTAATAGTAATACATATTTGTGATATGAAATATTAGATGACTTCATCTCGGTAGGGAGAAAATTTTTTAACTTCACTGTTCACCATTCGATTGACGGTAGTTTCCGACGAGTTAAAGGTCGAAAGTATTGTACTCTTTCCATTCAACGATATAATGAGAAATACACTGTTACCTATTTTTTCAGCATTACTATGACTTCTCATTTCTCCTGTAACAATTGGAAAAGTATTCGTTTGATGAGATAAAAATGAAATAACAGCACACAAAATTGAAACACTTCGCTAATATCTGTAATTTTTGCTTGTTTTTCGAGAATTAAATTTCTGTAGTCGTGCAATTTTGATTCATTTTTTAAAATTCAAATATTTCTATGGTAGCATAATGAGAATTTTCGAAAAATTGATCATTTGCCAAAATTTTCATCGTTTTCAACAAGTTAAAAAATCAGAACAAAATTATGAGTATAATTCTGAGAAAAACACAAAAAAATTATAAATGAGTGATTTGAGAAAGAATTTTTGTCAACATATTAATATCAGGAAAAAAATACTTACACAAAGCTTGCACATAATTACTAGGGAATAGACCGACTTTGCCGTTCAATTCGCCTTTCCACCAATCAGGTTCTTCTTTGGCAATCATTTTAATGACGTCATCTTTTTCGAAGCTCAATTCATCTGGATTCAGCGCCGTGTATTTATATAGTGCAATCACTTTTTCTGTAAATAAACCATATCACGAATTATGTTCTCTACACGTAATAATTCTACATGAGTTTTTATTACAAGTAAAATAAAAACTTACCAAAAACGGGCGACGAGCTTTCGCTTTGTATACTTTGAACGCTCTGTTTACGGAATAAATCAGTTTTACTCGGACTAGTGATACCACCCCCGATAGATTTAACATAAGAAGCAGGAAACCAACCGATTTGTCTTTTTCTTCCTTTCACCTGATGCGAAACAGATAACAATGAATTTGGCCAAGAAAAAAAGTTTAAATGAATGATAAAAATTTACATGTGTTTCTCCTTCCCACCACCCAGAGTCGGTTTTTTTCCGAACCATGATGAGTTGGCCACGGTGAAGAGATAATTGTTCCTTACTGGTTGCCTGATATGGAGCAATAACTGTAGCTAGTTCCGGTTTTTTACTTTTCAACACCTAAAAGTTCAAAAAAGTGTTATTTACGAGCATTTAGGCGATATTTTAGGAATGTTCGGAAGAGAGTGAGGCGTATGCATACTTCTGAACTGGAGAGAGATGAAAAATCAGGAGTCATGGCTCGATCCATCATGACCGAATACTGAAAATAAAACCGAAGGTTTAATAAATTCAAGTTAAAATTTTTATTTGAAAAAAATAATAATTTGTCAAGTTTGTACTTGATTTTCCAATTGCGTTGGTGGTGCCGACGCACAACGAGGAATTTGACTAGCAGTATTGTCCATGACAGGAGAAAGCACAGAAGGTTGCTAAAAAAAATTGTAATAAAAGAAAAAAGTAACAACGAAAGAGATTACCCTTAGTTTTGTATGTTCTTCCAATTTCGAAAGAATAGGTTGAATCCGAGCTTACTTGATAGTTTGCTTTGTGAACGTAATTCGAAGGGAATACTCCGGTCTTACCGTTCAAAATACCAGTCCACCAATCACCATCTTTTTTAATAACTTTAATCAAGTCATTTTGTTCGAAGCATAAATCATCTGGTTCAGTCGATTGGTACGGATAAATAGCCGTGTAATATTCTGCTTTGTGAAAAGAAAAAAGTCAACGACTTAATACAACGAACAAATTCATGCATTCAGTATACCAATATTGTATTTCCGTAGAACACTAACCTTCGCCTTCCTCAGCTCCCGTTGCGGTTTCTTTAACATACGATACTGGAAACCAACCAGCGAAACCTTGCACATCGCCGTAATACCAATTATCCTAGAAAAAATATAATCATTTGATTAAGAGAACAATGACGCTAAACGCATGTACAATTAAATGAGTAATCGTAGCATGACTAAGAACATGGCGATTTAAAATAGTGTGAAAATTTGAGAACCTTTAAAATTCTATTAAAGAATGAACAGATAAAAAATAGCTTTTATTTAAAATAATTTTCTTTCAAAGACTCTTACTTGCTGACGCGATACAGGAATAACATCTCCTTTATTGAAAGATATTTGATTATCGTTGCGAGATCTCCAACTGTACAAAGCTTGAACAGTGATATTAACCGGGACACCAGCGTCTTTGGTGACCGGACCTTCACCACTTACAGTGGGTCCCAATCCTTCATCGGGTGCAAATCCACTATCTGATAAATTTTCTGGAACTTCGGCAATATCCCTATTTCATAAAAATTATATAATGATCAGCCGATTTCTATAACATTTTTCCAATTGATCTAATAACACTAAAGGAAACATACTCCAAAGACTGATCTCCATTAGTGTAGCCAACTTGTGCATTATTTAGTGCGTCGCTGGGGACATCCTGACCATCGAAAACTTCAACATAGGATTCGGGAAACCACCCAGTTTTACCTTGTAACTCACCAGCCAACCAACCAGGCTCGCTACTTTGAGCAGCCGAAGCTATTATGATATCACCAGGCTGAAATGAAAGTTCATCGGCATTTCGAGCAACGAATTCGTACAGAGCTCGATATTTTTTAATACTGGATGCTCCTACGGCTGATACTGGTTCAGGTTCAGAACCCCAAGCATCAGCCGAATTCCAGGCAGCATCGCCCCATGACGATACGTCTTTCAGTTTCGATGATTTTAGCTCTAATACCTAAAAATATACGGATATAAAAATAGCGTGTCATCCATGCCAACAGATTAAAAAATGAAGGAGGATAGAATCTCTGGATTACTTTATCTTTTTTATCACAATATTCGGAATATAAAGTTTCGCAAGTTTTTATTATTTCGGCGGTGTTATCCTTCAATTGCGTTAATTCTGTAACGTTGTTGTTATAATCAACTTTCCTAGATTCCAGCTGCAAAAAATAATGTTTTAATTCTCCAGAAAATGATAAAACGGTGACTTCCTTTAGTCCACTCACATCATCTTGAACAGCTTTAACTTCCTCTTGTAACTGATTTACGACAATCTGTTGATTCATAACGTCGAATTTTAACTGCTCTTGCGTTTTACTATCAGCTGACGACGTTGAATGTTTTTTAGCCTCTAAACTAGCTTTTTCTTGATTTAGTGTAATCAATCTTTGGTTCTGCTCTTTAAGTTGATTTTTCAATGAGGCCATGTCACTCAGTAACGTATCTCTGTTCACTCGCATACCATCGATAGTAGTTTTTACTGCGTTTACTCCATTTCGTGTTTCGCCAGTTTGTTGTGAAAGCTCACGTACTTTATCGTTCTGAAACATGAAAATGTAATAAAGGTGCCGCGTAATCAACAATAAGAAAGTATTTAGATGAGAAGTTTACCAAAGATTGATATTCGGTGTTTAATTTAGCGTATCGTTCTCTTAAGGAAGTAATGAAATCTAGTTCTTTCTGGAAATGATTTTCTAAATCTTGGATTCGTTGCTTTTCCCATTCTAAATAACGCTGTCGTTCCATTTCTCTGCAAATTGAAGACAAATTATAAATGAAATTTTATCTGTCACAATATTCGTTGGAGCGTATTTTTGAAAAACTAGAAAGAAATTTACTTTCTGGCCGCTTCTCTTTGTTCAAAAGCTTTCTGTCGTTCTTTCTCTTTTTCACGTTCAATTTCTCTCTGTTTTTGTAATTGTTTTTCCATCTCTTCTTGTTGACGTTTTTCTTGCTCTAGTCTGAACAATACAATAATGAATGAGATTACGACACACGTTTAAACGAGTCGTTTCACGAGAACATTGTACGTCGCTTCAACGACTGCTTGATGTATACAATGAACTCGAAATAAAAATTACCTAATTTTTTCTTTTCTTTCAGCTTCCTCTCTTTCAATTCGTTCGCGATTTTCCTTCTCTTGGCGTTGTATCTCTAACAGAGCCAATCTCCGACGTTCTAATTCAGCTTGACCCTTTTCAAAATTCTCTTTACGTTTATCTTCGAAATTCGCCTGTGGAGAAGTCACTGCTGTGTTGGTATTTTCTACTGAACCGGTAGACGACACACTGTTTTGACGAGTCTTTTTCACAAATGTTGGAGGCATAAGTTCGGGAGGTAGAGGAGATTTTATTTCTTTTCCTGCTTTCGCTTGGTCACACAGATACATCGCAAGGACAAATTCTTCGCATGTGAGTCGACCGTCACCATCGATATCGGCCAAAGCCCTGCACAAGAATAAAACTTGAAAAAAAATCCGAATTAATGAACGAAGAGAAATCAGTGGCTCAAAAACCAACCATATTTTGCCCAACATTTCAATCGGCAACTGCGTAAGAACCATGATACCTCGAGCTTGCACTCCAGTAAGGTATCCTGTTCTGGAGCTATCGGCTTGATTGAACATTTGTGTGTATTTAAGTTTCGTATTATATGGCACTGACCATTCGTAAGTCGAAGAAGGAGAACAACTTACTCTACAAAATAAAGTACAAATAAACTTGAGTTTTAACAGAGTGTGAAGTTTTCAGCGAACTTACGGTGTTTCAGCCGCTGATCCAGGTGCTGTCTGTGTAGTGCTAGTAGGTGGCGATGCAGCACCAGGAATAGATATCGGTGCTGTTGGCATCGGCGTAGGTGGTCCTGGAGACGAAATACCCGGTGGTGGAATTCCAATTGCTGCTGGCACACCACCAGAAACTATTGGTACGCTACTTAAAGGTATTCCAGTCGCAGTAGGTATAACTGGAGCAGTGGTTAACGGCATTCCCACAGAAATCGGTCTAACGGATCCCGGTATAGGAACTCCAGTCATGGGTAGTCCGGCTGAAGTTAAAGGTACTGTAGCTGGTGGTGGTATACCACCGATCAATGGTGCTTGAACTGGAGGTATACCGTTGATTAGAGATTGACTAGGAGCTATACCTCCGATTAGTGGCTGGCTTGGTACTCCAGATACGAGGGGCGTTTGACGTCCGGAAAGAGGCGGAGTGATGGTAGACACCGGTGGAGGAGTTGCTACAAAGAGATATGAAAATTAGTGTTAGAATATGAGTATTTTTAATGTTACGTTTCGTACGTACTTTCACCTTTAACGAGATTCAGTAAAGGAGGTGGTAACGCTGGAGGTACATTATAGCCTCGTAATTTCATTTGAATTAGTTTGCACGCTGCTATAAATTCATTTATATTTAATTGCCCGTCTCGCGTAACATCAGACAGTTCCCTTAACAAAAAGAAATTCCTCAACAAAATGCATTCTTTTAGAGCCAAAAATAACTTATTTGCTTACCAGATAAACGCTAAAATATTCGGAGCCAAACCGGACTGAAAAAAGAAACCTTTGGCATTTTCTCCACTAATGTTTCCATCTACAGGTTTTAAAGAATAAAACTGTCCCTCGAATACTTTTTTCTCTTCCGGTGTCACACTCCAATTTTCCATTTTACAAATCTTCGCGGTTTATGTGATATAATTGCTATAAAAATAAAACAATCACTATAATCATCTATGTAATATTTTTTACGTCTAAATTCTACAAAAACTAGTATAATTGAGTACAAATAATACGAATCATGTCGGTATTCAAAACTGAAAGTTTTACCAATAGACAGAAATTTTTCTAAAATTAATGTGAATTTTGAGCTCTAAAATAGGCGTAATTTCATGAGCAACTTACTGAGTTCAAATTCCGGACATAGCGATTCTTAAGGTACTTGATAAATAATAATCGTAGTAACTGACTGAAATAAGCGGAATTCCGTTGAATAGTAAGTTTATGCTTGAAGTCGCAGGGTGTTTCTCAACCTCAGTTTCTTAAAAGTTAAAACTATAGATGAACTGTTAATGATTGTGTTTATATGTTTACTAATAATCTTTGAAGTTTAGCCAATGACAAGAGGTATAAAATTAATCGAAATTTAATTCGCCGATTGTCGTTACTGTCGAATTTTGCGATTAAAGACGAAAGTAAAATTTTAGAAGAAAGAACAAACTTTCGTAATTATAATCATACAACTCAATTCTGTCGAGAATACATGTAAATTACATTCACTTAAAAGTTTCGAAACCATTTCGGAGAGTTTTTGATAGGTTTTTATCAGATTTTGTTCCATCTTTGGAAAAGAATCGATGGTGTCCTGAATCGATAGTTGATTTATCTTCTTTATCGTTACTGAAATTAATATGATCTGTATATTAATACCTTGTTTTGCGCACGGAGGTCGATTTTTTGAGGAGTATTTTTCTAGATCATATTTTTTCACTTCTGTCTTTGCATTTACAGCGATCCTAGCGATAAAAATTTTAATCGACAACCCACACCACATTTTATCAATCAATTTGAAAACAAATCTCTCAGCTTTTATGTGGTAGTACTGTTGAATTATTGATGTTTCGGTTTTTTAAATATTTGCCGTACGTCTGTCTAAATTATCGACAAGAAACCGTAGATAATATGAATTTAAATAAAGATTTATTTTCTTATCTAAAAACATTGAATAACTTATTTGCTTAAACTCTCAAGTGTATGACCTCATTCGCACGAATATGTATAATATGTGTCATTTTAATTTCATTTTATCCCATTAACCCCATAAATCATCTGGGTTTATTTTGTGTGGTCTAACTTGTGTTGATATTCGTGATGGAATGTAATGATTGAGTACAACTTTTCGAAAAGGTTTGTTTATTACGTTTATGTTCATTTTCGTGTAAATTATCGTTACCTTTGCTGAAATTTTCTTGTTTTTCTTGACAGATCAATGTAAATGGATACTAAAAAAGATGCTGGGAAACCAGTGGAACTAAGTAATCGAAGATCATTGCCACCATTATTGAACGAAGACTTTTTATTTTTACGTGTTTGCGTTCCTGATTTAAATGTTCAAAAATGTTTTCAGTTCAACAAAGCTCAACAGATTGGAGAGATCAAAGAACAATGCATTGCTTCGCTTCCAATGGTATAATCCTTAAAGTCATATTGTATTAATAACGTTGCTAATTTTTTACCTAAATCTGTTTGAAATTTTTAGGAACTGAAGCAAAGTTTCAATTATGGGCTATTTTGTCCTCCCACAAATACGAAATGTGGGAAATTTCTAGACGAAGAAAAAGCTCTTAATGAGTACGAATTTAACGATTATGTCGCTTATTTAGAGGTATGTATAAACTTAACATTGATTTCAACTTTTTACGAGTTGAGTGAAGGTTGTATTTGTTTTGCAGCTACGTTACAAACAACGAATTTATAAGACAACGAAAATAGACGAGAAGCAGTTTAAAGCGGTTAACACTAGATCAAATTTAAGACGGTTCATCGATTATATACATAATGGACAGGTTGACAAGATCACTAAACTCTGTAATAAAGGACTCGATCCAAATTTTCATTGTATCGATACCGGAGGTAAATAATCCTTCATTTAAAAAATATCAGTGGATTATTGAATTGTAAAAAATGTTTATTTTTTTTTAGAAACCCCGTTGACTCTAGCTACTTCTTTAGCTAAACCTGGTAAGGTATTGATGGCCCTGGTAAATGGTGGAGCGTTTCTGGACTTTCGTAATTTAGACGGATCAACCTCGGTCCATCGCGCTGTTGAAAATAATAATTTAGAAGCGGTTATCACACTCCTAGAACTCGGAGCTTCGCCTAATTACAAAGATACTAGAACGTTAACTCCGTTATACTTATCAATTACCAGAAAAACAGATGTGCAGATTTGCGAAAGACTGCTCCGTGACAAGGCTACAATTGGTGCCCACGATGTACAAGGATGGCAAGAGATACATCAAGTAAGATCATACGCATTTTCCGTTGAAATAACTTTTTAGCTGCATTCAGCTAATATGAAGTTCTGTAAAGGCTTGTAGGTACGGATTAATCCAGCATTTGGAACATTTACTATTTTACGGTGCTGATATGAACGCGAGGAACGCCTCTGGCAATACACCTCTTCACGTATGTGCGGTAAATGGGCAAGAAAACTGCGCCAGACTTTTGTTACAAAAAGGCGCTCAAAGTGATTCTTTAAATTTTGCTAACCAGACTCCCTATCAAATGGCTGTCATTGCGGGTAATTTAGAATTAGCTTCTGTCATTCAAAGTTACAGAACAGTCGATATTGGTAAGCATACGGAATTGACAACTCAAGGTCGTCAGCTTGTCAAATGTATCTAATGCTTCCTCTCTACTTGTTATGTTTGTTTTTTTCTCTCTTGTTCTTTCGTAGATAAAACAACGTGCGATTCCAGTGACGTAATTAGCAACAATAGTTCCGGTATTGGAACAGCAAATAGTGATTTAACCGAATCGAATTTCGGTTTAAAAGTTAACGAAAGCACGAGCTCGTCGGCGTCCGGTACAGATTTTTTTTCTCATGTTTTTCTACACCGTGCGATTAGATAAACTAAATTATTTTTTTCATAGGTACGCTAGACGAGAGTTTCAGTCCACTTGCTGCAAAATCTCGAGCTTCTTTTTCATGTTACGAGAATTCGAACGATCCCGCCATCTTGCCTGTATATCGACCTTCCAAAAATATGAAAGACAGAGCCTCTAATACGAATAAATATTACGCCACTGCGCCGCGACAAAAACCGCAGTAAGATTTAAATCATTACATTGGATGTGAAGTACGATCTTATTACATGGATGTTTTTTCTACACTAAATTAGATTATCCCCAGAACCTCGAACTGTTGTTTTACATAAAACTAAGCGAGGATTCGGATTCATCTTGCGAGGTGCCAAAGCTACTTCATCTTTAATGGAAATTAAAACGTCCGATATGTGCCCAGCATTACAGTATTTGGATGATGTAGATAAAGGAAGTGTCGCAGATTTGGCCGGTCTACGAAAAGGAGATTATTTATTAGCGGTGAATATTTATGTGATATTTTTAACTCGTAATTACTAGATTTTAAATGGTGTTACAACCTTTTTAAGAACATTTTAAAGTTTTGGTTTTGCTTGATAAACTAAAATACCGAATATAAATGATATTGTTCGAAAATAATGTACTACTAAATAACTAATAATGAGTCAAAACAACTTTTTCTCCTGCGAAATCGTTATATGTGTATGAGATATTGTTATTTCTAGATAAACGGTGAAGATGTATCGACAGCATCACACGAACAAGTAGTCGATCTGATTCGAAATTCTGGTAAATTGGTTACAATGACTGTGGTTTCGCGGAATGTTCGTAATTCAGCTTCCATGTATGACACGAAGTACGAAGACTGGCAAACTTCGGCTCCTATGGGATATGCAACGTTGCCTAATAAATTTAAACGCAACAGAAGTTCTTCTACTGGTTAGTAAAAAAGGGTCATAATTATTGAGTAGTATTTTTCATATTTTAAAAAATCTTAAGTAAAAATACGGTATCACATTTGAAAATTGATGTAATTTACACAGGTCATGGTGTAGCTCCTTTGCCACCTCGTAGGGATCCAAAAACAACGCTCAGTGTTGGTAAAGCCAAATCTAAAAATGTTATCACTAAAATGGGTGAGTTTTTTAAATTCCTGCCAACATTTTTTTTTCTGTTCCAACCTTCAATTCTGATATCAATTAATTATCAGGACACTGGGAACCGGACGATAAAGGTTCCGATTCGTCATCATGCAAAGAGAATCAACCTAAAACTGCTTCGATTCGATCTCGGCCTATTTCTAGTCGTATAACTACCGCCGAATTGGAGGAGTTGTTTCAAAGGCAAGCTGAGCTATCACCTGTTTATCACCACGAAACGTTCAGTCCAAGAGATCGTTACTCGATTTCTAGAATGGCAGAAAAATCCGAACTTCGAAGAAATTTCTACAGCGTGCCAGATTTGGTACAGATTACTATTAGTAATAATAAAGCCATTGATTCATCTCCGGAAACAAACAATCTATCCAGAAACCATAAAAGCCAAGAAGATATTAATGGACAGGAAAATACGGCCAGTGATGATAGTTCAATGTCGCCATCGCAACGAAGTCACATCAATAACGTGAAAATAAAAAACAAAAATAATATTTACTCTCAACAAATAAATTCGGCGAATAAAGGTAAATTTCAATGAAACCGCAATAAGTACATGTTTTTGAGTGTACTGATAATTAGGATTTTTTTCTCCTTATTCTCAGGCACTATCGGTATTAATTCGAGTTTCAATCCAAATAATAGCGCGATCATATATGCTGTTCCATCTGATATGAAAGAAATTCGTAATCAAGTACGTATTTTTAGTTTTTTTATTGACAGTCCTCGGTTCCTGTTAGAGGCAACGTAGCGAAACTAAAAAATGATATTCCATTTAAAAAAGCTATTGCTTGTACTTTCTGAATTATCCAATTTTCTGCTTTTCAACTTAAATGCCTTATAAGTGATCAGAACATCAATCTTATTTTCATTTCAGGTTCGCAAATCGGTAAGTCTACACTCACATAGTTCCTTTAAACATACAAGATTGGTGAACGGTGGCGGCGGAATTGGTTATGGCAGTGGCACACAAACGTTGATGCACCCTCGCTGCAGGAATTCGTATGCAGCCACGAGAAGCGTTTACGGTAATATCATGTGCCTGTCTCCGCCTCCGATACCGGATCCAGATTATAGTCAAAGTGACGAAGAAAACGATCCAAAAAATGCTGCTACCAAAGCTGCAGCTGCGGTTGCATATAAAACGTGTACTCTTCCTTTGCCGGGCACACGAAAAACAGGCGGAGGTAAGATAACAATTCGAGCCGCCAATGGCCCGGTGGCGCGTAATTTTAACGTCGAAGAAATTCGAAAAGCTCGTTCATTGTTGAAAACTTCGTCTTCGTTTCAAAATTACACGATTAACGCGACCGAAGACGGAGATAATTCTTCGAGCGGTGTAAGCTCTGATCAAGAGATACCGATACCGGTATTTCAAAGTGATGAGACAGTGGCGTTGATGACAACGAATTCAACGGCGGCGGTAGCGAGTAATTCTAGTAAAAATAATGCCCAGTTACCCGAGATTAATTGCGATGAACCAAAGCAACAAGATTTAGTAGTGCTTCCGCCGCCTGAGTATATCGGTAATGTATCTCCGGCCGCTATAGAGGTCCTAGAACCTCCGCCTCAATTTTCAGACGATAGAGTACTTAATTGAAACCAAATTAGTAGCCTTCTGTAATTAATAGTATTGCAGTATAAACATGTGTGCGTGTGTGTCTGTGAAAGAGTAATGAGTGTATGTCTGCGTGTTTATCGTCACTATCCTATGTATTGTGTATTTTAGTGTATGTAATTTTTTCCCTCCTTTTCATCGTCCCTGTTTTTAATTTTTTTTTTTTTTCTAGAAATCATTAATATCTAGAAGCGTCTTTATTTTTATAGTATTAAATGAACTGATCGCTCGTTGAAAAAGGGTCGTATTGAGGTCGCAGTTTTTTGTTTTTGTGTAACTCGTTACGTAATATAACAAATATTAACCGTAATAATCACGTGATATTTTGCTGTATAGAAGTCAAGTGCCATAACTGTATTCGAGTACCTCGGTAAACATTAGAAACGCGAGGGTGTTGCGTTGTAAGTGCTTTTTATACTTTACGTACGGTATGCATACGTATAGCTTTTTTCATTTATTTCACTCTCCTTTTTTTGCTCTGCGTAGACTTCACACGATAGAAATACCTTGTAAAGGTAGTCAGTGCCGTCCAAAGTCATATTAAAATGTTTTCTTCCCATTTTTTTTGTTTCATTTTCTAGACGTCGTATCATATCAGTTTTAAAAATTTGTTATTTATGAGAAATTTTAATATTCGTTATTTTGCAAATAATTTTGTTTAGAAGTTGAAAATGAATAATTTTGAAAAGATAGGCTTTTAAAGGTATGTTCTGGATATTTTATCAGTGAAAATTTATTTTTGTTACAATCGTGTAGTTTCATTACTACTTTGGTTTCATCATTGATTGATGAATTGTTGTTACACTTGAAACATTTCGAAAATTAATTTTATTTAATTGAAAAAACAAAATTCAAAATTTTAATTATTTCCTTTTATTAGCAATTTTATTCAAAATTATTCAAAATTCATCCATAAATCTCTTCATAAAGTACCAAGTTTCACTAACAGATTATTTTATTTCAAGACGTATGTTGAAATTTCAAAATATTTTATCTAGTAATGTTGAAACCATTGCAGTAAAGTTCTCCATTATTCTGAATACCCAAAGCATAGCCTTAGATTTTAAGGGTATATTACGGATAACTTTTTGCCTAAATTGCTGGTAGAACTTGAGAAAAAAAGTAATATTGATTTGGAATAACTCAATAACTACGGAATAAATATTCCTAAAATTCCGCTTATCAGTGATTTTGAACAATATTGAAACCGTCAACAATGAACGAATATTTTAGTTGGATTGAAATTTGAGTTTTTAAAACTTGTATCTAAAATTGTACGTGTGCGTTTTAATGTATTATTATCATATTCATTTCAAAAAAATAGTTTGAAAAAAGTGATACTTTTTCATCAATTTCAAAAACATTTAACAACTCATTTATTTTTGCTTCGATTCGAAAATCCACACGTACGTTCGTTATAATTATCTTGAAAACTGTATATTCTTATGCATTCAAACAGTAAGAAACCGTGCATACGGAATATGTCTTTATTGCGATTAGTCAAATTTTGCTTTCCGAATAGAAATCAACCCATAGGTAATTGATATTTGAAATTCCCTTTCAATTTCGTACTTACTGGCTTTGAACGAGAATATTCGCTGCGATGTCTGTTTACATTTATTTACATTTAATGTTTTTTCTATTCGATATTTTCGATGAGAATTGAATTATTTTTACACGAAATTAAATTTTTTACCTTCTTTTTTTTCATTCCTTATTTCATTCGATCAATTGTTAAGACTTCCCTCCTTAGAAAAGTATTTATTTGCTCATTACTCAGCGATAATTTACTTTTTAATGCGCTGTGAATTGATATTCTTTATCAATGGTCAAGAACAACGAGTTTAATGACATATATACATTCCGATATTTTTTTAGCTTTTTTTCTAAATCATATTACTCCAAAAAATTTAGATAGGATGATTTTTTTGGTATTTTTTTACCTTTTGTTATTATGTACTTAATATACTTTTTTTTTAGTTTTTTATTTGTGCAAAGTATTTTACTTTTCCCTTGTGTTTTTGATTATAGATATTTTATAGCTTCTGAGGTAACACTACTTAATAAACGAATTTTGACGTGAAATTTCTCATTGTTTTTTTCTTTAAATTAACGAGGATATAATTTTAATTAAATTTTACTTCATTTAGATTCGAACATAAATAAACACAAAGACAAATAAAACAATTTGAAAACACATAGTATACAAGTACATAGAGAAATGTTAATCAACAATACGTTACAAGACTTGGGTAATAAAAGTAAGAGTGAAATACACTACATACGTATAGGAGAGCAGAATAAGGAGAAACGATAAATAAGGCAGGATCTATTCAAAGTTCTGACTTCGAATATAAGAAAAAGCTTATCATTATATTACAGATAATATAGGTAAATTATTTATTCGTAATTAGGTCTACTTTTTAAACTAAAATTAAAAGAGTTTTCAATGAGAAGAGAGAATAACAGAATAAATTAATTGGTGGTGGATTCGTCATCTGGGGGTTCAACGGCAACATATGACGCTGAAAAGCCTTTGGTATTCATAGTATTATCAGTTCGGAAACGAACGAGAAGCGCTTCATTGATTGAAACTACATCTGTAGGAATCTATAACAAGATGAACAAAAATAAAATTAAAGCCGAATGAAGAGAAAATTGAAATTGTTGCCAGATGACAATGCTAATGAAGATGCTTACCACGTTACCGCAAAGTTTGCCGTTGTTACTTGCACTGTCATCGATACCTTGAAATATTTCGACATAATCGTAAGTGCATTCTTTTTCGTATTCAATTTCGAATGTTAAAAACGTCAAATGTACATTGTAGCCATAATCGGCTTCAATGCTCCATTCACATCTGAGACCATCTTCGTAATTCTGATCACCGTATCGAGCATGCGAGTAAAAATGTTTGACTCTGGTATTTGCATGAAGTTCACCTCCGCATACTTTTTAATTTCAAAATTGTTGTATTCAATATGATTTGCGAATTTGATTTAAAAAAAAAATTGATTTTACCGGTAGAATGATGCGCAGAAAACCCTTTTTTTTGTACCGAAGAATCTGATTTAAAAACCATGTACAACTGATTAGAAGAGGAGATCACTGGATGGGGTGGTTTAGAACCACAGTATCTGCTGATCATTAGTGAATCCGTGGAATCTCCATCATAAATAGCTACGTGATCATAGGAGCAGTCTTGATGCGCTTCTATTTCAAACGTATCGAATGTCTACAATTCATAAGAAATTATAAATTCTCACACAAATTCTTAAATGTAAAAGTTGGCATCGAACTCACCAATTTTATACGATGACCAGGTGTTGTGATGAAGTGCCATATGCAATCTTTTTTACTAGGGTAGAAATCCGGATAGTTCGGGCTCATTATTGTACCTCGAGGAGCTGTTATTTCATGCTTACAACCTCCCTCCTTACAATCGTGTTTGTTACTATGTAATGTAAATCCATTATGGCATGAGCATTCGTATGAACCAATGGTATTATGACATTCATGTTGACAACCTCCGTTGTTAATGGCACATTCGTCCATGTCTGAACATGATGTTCAAATTTAATGACAAATCCTATAGAAACTAAAAACGATGATCGATACGATACGATTCATCATTACCAGTGAAGAATACAGCTGCAAAGCCAGATTTATGAATGCTATTGTCAGATACGAATTCAATCCTCAATACATTACTGTCTGAAGTTATCATGAGTGGTAATTTTCCTCCGCAAAATACGCCATGTCGTCTTAAGGTATCAGCACCAGATCTGCTTAGAATTTCTACACGATCATAATCGCATTCCGCCTAATGAAGTGATAAAATATTTAAGATCGAAACCACAAATATACATTTAATTTTTTTTAAATGTAATCATATTTTCTCTATATTAATTGTACACTTCACCAAATCAATGAAATCTTGAGACAAAGATAATAAGAAATTGAATATTCAGGCTTAATTTCAACATCGCTATCATTTTCAGAAATTATGAAATGGCTTTCTATGTCACTTTTTGAAACAGAAAGCAAAAATAAATGTAAACTCAATTTTGACGTCATTCGTTAAACAAAATGTCGATTGTATACGGCAATCAACTATTAAACTCAACAACGATTCTCGCTAGTCGTTAGCTTTTACGTAACAGATCCGTCAGAACATATTTTTTTCGAAATTTTTTTCATCGATTAAAAACCGTGATAGTGTCCTTACTACTTGAATTTCCTACTCAGCTAATGACTGCTCAAACTGTAATATTTACGTCGTTATGTTTGTTTGAGCACTCGTAAAACTTCCATTTTGCTTATTTTTCCTAGTTTTAACGAAAAGTGCTTTTACACTACTTAGTAAATTTTTTAGACAAAATAACAATTCACTAAATAATACAACAGGTAGATTGTTTTACATCCTCTTACTGAAAAAATGCATATTGTGAGTCGACAGAGGTGGAAAATCGCGAAATAACGAAATATTTTTAATAGTTTCAACTACGTATTTCTCTGAAGATAGCTCTTAATTGCTAAATAGTTCGTCCTGTAGCAAGCTTTTCATTTTCCCATTCAATAAAATAAATGAGGTTTTCCTAATCAAAGGAGCCATAAAATGGCGAAATAACGTAATATTTCGAACGGTTTTAGTTATAGTCTTTGTGAATAATGACCATAATCTCAAAATAATACGCTGGGTTGCTAGTTTTTCATGAGTTTTTCATTCAAAAGCAGTATTTTCCAATTTGATAAGGTCAAGAAACCATGAAATAACGAAATGTTTTAAATGATTTCAGTTACTGTTTCTGTGAAAAATGATTCTAATTACCAAATAATACATTAGGATTACTAATCTTTTATTTTACCTCTTCAAGAAGTGTTTTTCAATTTGATAAATGCAAAATATCAATGGATAACGAAATATTTTAATGGGTTCAGTTATTGTCTGTGTGGAAAACAGACCAAATTACCGAACAATATATCAAGTTTGCTAGATTTTCATTTCCCTATCGGACGAGATGATTTCCAGACTAATACAACCGAAAAATAGCGAAGTAATGCAATGTTTCGAATGGTTTCAGTTACCACCCTAGTGAAAAATTTACTTGGTCGCCAAATAATACACAAGATTGCTAATTTTTCATTTCTCCTTTCGAAAAAGTGTTTTTGAGTGTAAGCCTAAAATTTCACCAAAATTTGGCTTTTTCTACATTGCGGGTAAAAATTTTAACGCAAAATATGAATGGAGTTTGGTAGTTCAACATTCTGTAGTACAACCTAACCTTAAATTTTTGTAATGAAAATATTTCTCATGGTTGAATCTCTGTATCTATGCAATTCATAAGCATAGTGTATAAATTTAGAATGATGATTGGAACAGAGAACAACCGAATTTTACGCTTGTAATGAAATTAGCGCAAAAAATAAGCGACCTATAATTCGAAATGTAGAAATATATAAAAACTATGGAATAAGGTAATGATACAATAATGGTGAAAACAAACGAATTGAGTCATTAGTGAAATTCAATGTAAAATTCATGTGCAAATGCGCTATTGTACATTCCGGAAAAAACCTGTTGTGAACTTTTGACGTTTACGTACTGGTATCCGGCTACACTGTGTATTGTTCATTGGTCTGAAGGGGAAAGGGGGGAAGATAGCCAAGCTATGTGTTGGAAAAGGAACCATATTGGAACTTACTATATCTAACAGATTTGAGAAATGGAAAAATTAAAAATGGAAGGAATAAAATAGGAATTGTGATAATCTTGAAAAATGAAATTTGAGTGTGACCATACAGTTTAGTGCAAATTTAATTCAATCGTTGATATTAAGTTAATTATTAATGCGTGATATCGTAAGTTCTTTCGATTTCGATGTTTGAAGTTGCGTGCTCGTGTTACAGATTGCGTTTGTTTAGAACAGAAAAATAAGATACCCATACCCAAAAAAGTAATGATGGAAATATGACTTTTGAATATGATTTAAATTGAAGCACATAAAATTTCGAATTTCCTAATTTATGTGTGTACTCGAGAAGCTCAACAGGTAAAGAAATGCATTCTAAAGCTTAAGCTACAAAAGCTAACATTATTTGAATTAACGTTGCAATAGGCAAAGCCAACAAACGCTACGGTAAGGAATTTACGTGAAATGAATACATTCTCACTTAGATCGCGAAAAAACGTTCACTCACCGGATGAACCTATAAACATGAATGATTATAGAACTGCTCCAACGTGTGCTTAATATAGCGAAATAACTATTGATACTCGCATATACAACTCACGTACATTATTGCCTTCCAAATCGAAATGCGTAAAGTTGAGTGTTATTTTGTATTGTGGTGGCGCTATGATCTCCCATGTGCATGATTTATTTCCAGGATACGTTTCTGGAAACGATGGACTTGTAATGGTCCCATTGGCAGCTTCGATTCTACCCCCGCAAGTATCTGAAGTGTAAGTATTGTTGTATCTTTCTATCTTACCCAACTTTTGTTGCAGCACAATTTCTATGAAGCAGTTTGAAAAATACCTTCGCAGTGTTTGTTATCAGAATGTAACTGATAGCCAATTTTACAAGCACATTCGTAACCTCCTAACGTGTTAATGCAAGTTTGTTCGCAGCCGTGATTTGCTGATTGGCATTCGTCGAATTCTATGGCATAAATATTACAAATATATTGAAAAACTTTTCACGCATAAATTATAAAAAAAATTAGCAATCTTACCCTTCATGTACGTTGCAGAAAATCCTCCTTTTTGAACTGTACTGTCAGATGCAAACCGAACGTATAATTTATTGCTAGTCGATTGAATATCTGGTGGCAGTTTATAACCGCAATAAAGTCCTATTAAAGGACTATCAGCAGAATGACCATTGCGTATTACTACATAATCGTAGGCACAGTTGTCATGATTTTCAATCTGCGAATGATCAGTTGTTAATAGTGATAATTTTTTATTACAGGGCAATTCGGGTACGCGATTACCTCGAAAGATTGAAATTTAAGCGCAACTTGATAATTTTCTGGCGCAGTTATCCGCCATATGCATTCTTTGTTCGATGGATATTCGTCAGGATAATTCGGTGATTCTAAACGACCGCTTTCTTCGTCGATATAAAAATCTCCTCCGCAAATAGCTAACGTTTTATAAATCAAAATTAGTACGAGTTTGTTGATGCTGCTTGGAGTAAATGTTTTTTACGAATTACTTTCATAATTGGCTGAAAATCCTCTCATTGATGAACTAATACGATCAGAGGTTACATGTGTAACCAACATACGACTTCCCCATGACGTAATCAGTTCTTCAATTCGACCATTACCGCAGAATCTACCTGTAATTGGTTCAACGAATTTGTATTTCATCGCAGCCGAATAAATACGAACACTGTATTGATATACGGGTATGATTTAGCTTACCAATCAATCTAGACTTATGCCAATATCCGTCTCGAATTTCGAGATAGTCAGTGCTGCATTGATCCGACTTGAATATATCGATTTCCGTTATATTAAGTACAATCCTTTCACCATGTGTAGCTGTAATACGCCATTCACACCGTACAGTTTCGGTTACATTACTTAGATAGTAAGAAAAATTACCACTCGGTTCTTGAAACGTCCTGCCACATTCTACAAAATTTTTGATATAAAACAATTCACTGAAATGAAAAAATCGCGTCGGATTTGTTCAGTCGTAT
This sequence comes from Ferrisia virgata, assembly GCA_900060175.1. NCBI lineage: Eukaryota > Metazoa > Arthropoda > Insecta > Hemiptera > Pseudococcidae > Ferrisia > Ferrisia virgata. The sequence goes on from FIZR01005256.1 coordinate 28,809, forward strand.
TACTTAAAATTATCAACGGATTTCGGAAAAGTGGAAAAATTATTCTAGACAAGTTATTCATTTATTATTTGCAGTTTTGTAATTTTTTATTTTGTAGAACTATCAAATTGGCATTATCTGTAGGTACCATTCAAGTTCAATATTTTTCTGGGAGTAGGATGCATATTACGTGAATGGAAAATTCTTTATTTTTTCAGGTGGTATGATTTTTGCAAAAAACATTAGAAACAAGAGCGCTCTTCGTTATGTGACATGATCAGCAAAAAGAAAAATCTTTTATCAAGTATTGTCGGTATCACACTTTTTTTTATTATTACTTCGAAAGAATTTCTGAAACCATAATTTACACTTTGCAGTGTTTGAATAAAAACGCCATGTAACTTCTCAAATTAATCAGCTGTGAAGTTTTTTTTGCATGTTGAATAGAATTGTTTCGCCTGCCACTATCGAAACACGTAAGCACCGAAAGTAACGTTGAAATTTCTCGTTGTAATCCGTGGCTAAAAACTGTTGCTTCTACCTGTTCTAATATGAGAAGTACGTAGAAATTGGAGAGAAGAACTGAAAAACGTTAAGAATAATAATCCTTGCAGAACAGAGACAACATGAATTAATTTTACACAGAATAAATTATCAGTTTCTTGGTAACATCAGCATGATACTGAAATAATATTCCTTTAATTTTTTCAGCCTCCATCAGAATGGGTGAATTTTAATTCTAGGATGATATATGTTGTTATTCAGTCCAACGTTCTTTACAGTATTCAGCTTCAAAGCTCAATTAGATGAATATAATTTTTCCACTTGACGAAAAATCCTCTAATTTGTTTTTGTAAATTATATCGAATACATACTTGGGCACTTGTATAATAACTTGGTTTGCGCAATATCGCCTTCGCTCAACCTTATACGTTGTCCTATTTCAGGCCTTCGTTTCGTATTACGAATATTTTCAATAGGATGAATCGTATCCAAGTAAGTTCCCTGCAAAATTAGAACGCTTTAGTATAATTCATTTGACTGATACATCATATATAAGCTCTAATAATTTATATTTTCTATGACTTATGCGAAAATGCTTATTCACTCGCTCACATCTGACAACAACAACAAACGACACGTTAATTAAAATACATTTATACGTATGTTTGTTAGCAATACGTCGTCGTTAAAATTAGAACGAAATGAATTATGTGCGGTACCTATACGTTGTTGTATAAACGAATATTTGACGAAAGAGTACACGTGCATAGGGATGTAAAGTCAACCCTTCGTGAACAAGGATTCCCCAAATTTTCGCGCTGCACCGGTTTTATGATGCGATGAAGAAAAGAGCTGAAGACAAACTGACTCCATCTGATAATTACGGTAAAGTATAGACCTTTAATCTATCGATACGAATTATTATCTCGTTCAAAATTTCACGTACCACCTATTTATAAATAATTTAATTCGCGTTCGAAGATGCGTGATTCTTCCTTATCATTTTGCAGTAAAAATAACCGACGAGGAAAATGAAAATTGTGCTCATTTTAGGAACGATATGACTCGTATCACGTTAAATTGCATCAAGTAGAGTAGAAAAAAAAACAGTACGTCTGCGCATATCTTTTAGGCTCATATATATATATATATATAAATTAATATTTCTGCTCAATCGCCGTTGATAATTATCCGCTAACCCATCTTTTACAAAAACGACAATTATATGGTAAATTTAGTTACAATGTAATTTATGTCGAAAAGAAAACAATTTTTGAGTCATTAATGTGTCCAATTTTTGAAATTTATGTACATTCGGTGAGTAAGATATTTTGAGAAGCACTGTATATTTTCGGAATAAAAAGAAACGCAGCCCTTATGAAGAGAACTCCCCTATTTGTGTACACGCTTCGAGGCTCAAGCGAATAGAGATCAATGAGCAAAGGAATCTGTTGGTGGTGTATGTACAGTATGTCTCCAAAATTAAAACATCACGCGAATATGGACGTTTCATAATAGATGTTACTAATTACAATCTCAGCAAATGCAACGGTTGCCCCTCACGTTTTCACCATAGGTAGGTATGTCCGAAATATCACAAAATCAGGTATGAAACGCATGACTCTAACTACTGAATTTATAGATGAAAATAAGTAAAACGGTTGAAAAAAGATCAACATTAAATTTTTCATAATGTTTTTCTTGAAAAATTTTTTTCTGTCAATTTGGAATTATTGAACGGCTTTAAGAACATTTACCAATAAAAATGTTATAATGTTATTTACACCTAATTTTTTGCATCTTCTGTTTTTTTTTTTTTCAGAAAAAGGGTATTTTTGGAAAACCCCGTTAAAGGAACTAAAAATTCACTGATCAGATCGCAATCGTAATCTGTTAAAAAATCTACATTATCGTAGTCACAATACCACCTTGATTTCATGAAGACATTAACCCCGACATTGGTAGTGACTTTCGAGACATACTGTACATTTGCAAGAGTAAAATGAGACCCTACTAAACACACACGACGAGTAAGTACATACATGTATTTTTAGAGTTGTCTACAGGTCTCAGGTCAAAATTGAAAAATACGGGTAAATATACAAATACTCACACGCGGAGGAGGTACTTACTTTTGAAAAGGTATTCTTGGCGTAGTGCATTATGGATTCGTAATCGTACGGTAAGCCTAGAGAATTCACTTCCTCCTCTGTGAGCTTGTTGAAGTTATATTCCTGGCCTAGAATGATAACAAGTTCGGGGTTTAATCATTTACGTTCGTACTTTAGTTACACTTCAATATAAAACACGTTGTATATAAATGTATATGCTTCGTTGATATCAGTGGGCTCTTTTTATCGACTCTGTGATATTTTGTGTGTACGTTCTTGTACCACTTAGGTACTTACACGTATTTTTCGCTCTTATAATTATCTTGATAAATTTTTAGTGTTTTTTTCGTCGTTTACAAACTACTCCCTTAGCTTTTTAATACGTTGCGTTGGAGGTTATAGTATGTAGCTGATAATGCAAAAAAATGTACGAAAAATTCCAATAACACGTTATAACACAGAAGGTATAAATTTACGTATTTTTGTACAATCGTTTCGGTAGAGGTATTAGGTAATAGGTACATAGGTCCTGGTATGAAATTTTCACACTCGAAACGACCTTGAATGCGAGGCTAAGAGTTCGGGAAAAAATGTCTTTTAGAATATCATTTACTTGCAGATGTAAGTTACCGACTATGATACAGTTCCACCTGCTTCAAAAAAGGTCTCACTATGGTATACGTTTTAACTTGCCGTATGGATAATCAATTTTACCACCCGTCTTTTCTCTACCTGAATACGGGACTTCTATTCGCGTTGAAGTGGATAGAATAAACCTATACTATGTATAAACGTGCGCATACCGTTTTGCAAATTACTGTACCTCCTTACCTCCTTGGTTCTTCTCTGCTTCCATCTATGAGCAATGATAAAGATGCTGGAGTTTGTTTTGTTGTATAAATAAATGAGGGCAACTCGAAACGCAAATTCGATATGTATTATCGAGTTGGAGTAAAACATTTTGTAAAACGAGCTTCTCGTAAACGAGAATAGACTTTTTTTTTTTAGTTTAAAGAACACGTCTTGTAGCTCGTATTTCACATATCCTGTACTTGTTTTCAGTAGAAGGTACGAATAAGTTTACTTTATTCATTTGCAGATAAGGTGATGCAAAGGGTACATATAATCTGTAGTATCTAAGCGAAGTGGTAGCAGTCAGAAATAGAAAATTAAGAAGTATTGAAATAGGTTTCAAGTGTAGTTACCTTGCATAATGTGTTCTCGGACGATTTGTACATGGTTGTCGCGATCAGGTCTGGTGTGTTCGTGCCAAAAGCCGATTACGTGTCCGAGCTCGTGAACGACAATACCAAATTTATCGCAGCTTTTACCAATTGAGATAGCCTGAGGTCCGTTACCGCGCTTTCCAACAAACGAACAGCATCTGAAATTGTTTCAGAAAGAAATATAGAGGAAGGAGCAATTCTGAACCAAGCTTACGTTGAAATAGATTAAAAAGTAGTGAAAATTGTAGCCACAACAGAACGTTCGATTTTACAAAAGATGATTTTTTTAATCACAAATAATATTAAAACATGTTAAATTCATTTTTAAATATTCAAAGCTCATTACAAATATGTTTTCAAATATTCTTATTCATGTTCCAGAATTAACCATCACATTACGTTGAATCAGTAAGCAGATTCTTTTTTTGAAAATTACAAAATTACCCAATGAACAAATGCGTTGATCAATTTGCAAAAAAGATATAGTGCTTCCAGTACACTCACCCGCAAGGTCTTTCGGTAAAAACGATGTAATTAGGATGATCGGTAGGTATTCGTTCGACAAATTTAATACACGTGAAGTTCTCCCAATGTCTCATGGCTTGTTTGAACAGCGCTTTGTTAGCACCACCAAAATGTGGATCGATCTCATAAGGAATAACTCCATAGTCCCAAATACGTTCTTTACGAGCCGTTGCGGCACGTTTTCTACGCGTCAATGTATCATCGTGTGTGAAATTTTCGCCTAACTCCTTGGTGATCACCACAACGGAGCCATTTTTCGATTTCGTACCGAAATTCGAACCGTTTGATTTGATATTCTTGAACTTGATGGTCGTATCGTTGGATATCTTCCTGATACCGGATACATTCTGATTAGATATGATGTACTCGTACACGTACTGATTTCTGTGCGATACTCGTTTATGATGCGGAGCAATAGTGCCAATTCTTAAAGAATTTTCCGCTTGAGTTTTTTTACCCGGATTCTTTTTATCGGTCTTGGAATTCATATAATTTTCGTATTCGTCCAAAGTATGCTCGTGTATTATAGGGAATTGTTCCTCGCTATCGGAGTCTTGGACTGGAGTGGGCGATTTCGTTGTAGTACGTTGAGTTTCTTCGAGTTTCCTTCTTGTGTTCGAAGTACTGGTAGGTTTGGAATTGTTTGATGTATTGGTAGCGGTAGTCGAGATTTTCATAATGTCTCTCATAAATTTATTTTTTTTCACGTTTTCGAAACCTTCCTCTTCGATTTGTAAACCTTCGAAAAGTATCTCTTTTTTGTATTTTTCTACCTCGTCAACGTAGGATTTGTTTTTTTTAGCATTTTCTAGTTCCGATTCGTATTGGGTCAATGGTAAGGCCACGTCGCCCAGAAATTCAGCTGAAAGAAAATTGAATGCGTTTTGGTTTAATAGAGATTTATAGCTGATGATGAGACGATGAAGAAGTAGGTATTTGCAAAAAATGATTTCAAAATCAAATGTAATAAGTTCATTTATGTAAGTAATATGCCAAAAATGTATGTATTTTGTTTTTATTGTTTTTATATCATCTGGCTTAAATTCGGCTAGCAAATTTACTTGGTCAAAGTTCAACCATGTATGCGAAATTTAAAAGGAGTTGAAAGGGGATAAAAATGAAAAAAAATTAATTTATAATGCATTTGAAATTCATCATCCTGTAGCAATGAATAAAAAGGGAAGGGGAAGACGTTTATCTTTTTTTGACTTTGAAATTCCTTTCTTGCCATTTATCGTTGATTTCTAGCATATCGCGTGGATTTCTTAAAGGTCTTATATGTTTGCTTTCGAAATATTTTATTATTATTCACTTGAAACCCTCTTCTCCTTCGTTGCTACATTTTTTGTGCAGCATACCTAATCTACAGTTTATTATAATCAAACTAAGAAAGTAGCTATCGTAATTTCTTTGTCAAGTATTCGTTTTTAATACTTGTTTGTCCCAATGACAAAGATCACTTTTAGTATTTGCTTTAGTTTTTACGATCTTATCTGTATAGTTTTATTGATAATTAAGCATATATGTACAAAAACTATTCACGTACATAAAACCTACGTATGTTTCAAAATTCTTCAAAGTTTTTTATTTTCCAATATTTCTACCGCTCAAAGTATAGTATCCGTTTCAAGATTATTGAATTTGTTTAATAATGAAACTCATAGTTTACACGTAAGTATGTCCTATGAGAACCGAAGTATCATTCATAAAACGGTATGTTTGTACACGTTACGTACCTACTTATACATGTTGTTCCGAGCAGTACGCTACCATATAGTTACATTATACGCTTATCTCGAATAAAAGTATACGTGTAAAACCCCGGTTGCAAAAGTCGCACTTGATTTGTTAAATACAAAACATTTACGAATGTATCTACAGACGATAAAGGACGATGCGGAGACGGTGCAGCGTACCACGGCGTTAAAATGGACGGTACATTTCGTCACGACATATTCTACATTTATATACGTTGCTTTTAATATTTCTATACACGTGCGATAATAAATCGTATAATTAACTAGAATCTTCCTGCTCACTCTGGCATAATCGTCTGTGTATAAATGCCTCTTTCCATGCGTTCTGGGCTGCATGGGTTCTCTCTATTTTACCCTTTTGTTTCTCTCACTTCGAAAGATTACTAGAAGTGGAAAATCGCTGCCTACCTATACACATCTTATTGGCGCGATGTCGTTGAACGATACTTTAATATGTGATATGGTCTAAAGTTCTCTTAAACTTGATAAAAAAAAAGCTTTATTTACCAGAACAATACAGAAATGTATATAATAATTTATTTAGTATTGGTAAACCGTATAAAATATGATACGGTCAATACCGCATTGGCATGTGTGTTTAGAGTCCTATATTAATAATGATATGACACGTTCGTTGATCGTTTGAAATATTCATAAAATTGAAAATGAATCGACCATATTTTTCTTACATCGAATGAAATTTCGCGCAAACAAACGATAGGAAATCAACAACGATAAATTCATTTTGCATGAAGTCTAGAAAATCAAAAACAATAAAAATCGATAGTTATCGAAATCGATCAATATCATTGTTATTTGTTAACTTTTTGTACCATTTTCCTACAGAAATAAATGCAAGTTATTCCTTGCAAGTTTTAAATGTTATGATCTCATGAATGAAATATTTAGAGCACTCCAAAAGATGGATTTTATTTCTGTAAGCAAGATTTTGTACATAGATTTGGGCCTACTTATTTTTCCGATTTGTTTCAGAGTCATTCGAAGTTGTTAATGAAATATCCATAGCTCATGTTAATAAAATATGTACGTTTTCAAAATGTTATCTTAATAAAAAAAAGCTATGTATTCAGAAAAATAATTGAACCACTTTCAACTGCATTGCAAGGTAATTTAGCGTATACCTACTTATTGGCATTTTTGAACAAAAAACATTCCTTTCTTGGTTCCTTCTGTTCGTTCCGTTATTTTTGTCGTAATTTTTTGTTAGCAATTCATGACGATAAACAGGTCATTTTGAAGTATAGTTACACGAATAATACGTATTTCCGAGTAATTAAATATCAAATTAAATTAATCTAAAAGAAAACAATAATCAAGGAACAAATTACATACAACTTCGGCTTAATCAGTTTGCTAGAATCGTTGAAAAAACTATTCGGGTAGTTTACGTGCCAACAAATTTTAAAAAATACAACGCCTATTATTGGCGATGATAATCGTATTATTACTAAATGGCAATCTTTAGGATATAATCTCATTTAAGGTTGTTTAAATGAAAATGTTACTCTTCGAATGGAAACTAGATCAGAAAGTTTTCGATATTACGGTTTTGAAACATAACATAATACCTATACCGAAAAATTGACTTCACCGGCAATCATTTTATCGTGAAAAAACCTGATCAAATTATTCAATCGATGGATAGGTAATTAGTGAATGAATTTTTTTTAATTCATTCACTAAACAATTATCCCTCTCTCGTTTTTCCTACTTTGAATCCTATCAAAAAATACATTTATGTTTTGATTGCAAATAATGAAAAAACTCACTTGATTTGCAAGGATCCAAGTATACATCATTTGAAATCTTGTTTTCGAACTTATTTCCGAGTAATTGATCGATGGTGAATTTCGATTTATAGACCTTCGATCCTGGTTTAGGATTTTGGTGGCTTTTTGAGCAAATGACTGTAATTGAAAACAGCGCAATAAAAAATGTACACCTCATTTCGAGATTTTTTTGTTTATTTTTTCGAACGTAACAAATTTCTAAAAATGGAAAATGAACACGCGGTTCAAAACGAATAAGGTACCTATCATTCTACGCGACAATTTTCAACGCTCGATTAGAAAAACATGAATATTTTGGCGCGAAAAGTAAATAAAAATTGCATCGAAAAGAATTCATCTCACCGTGAAAATTTATTACGCGCACGAGAACGATTAAAGTGTTTACGATGATATGTATGGTGCTTCGAATTGAAGAAAACTCATTTGAAAAATAAAGTTCATCGACGATGGTTCAAAGCTTCTGGGTATATGTGATTCTCGAATACGAGTATATCCGACAGTTTCCGAGGTACACGAGCGACTACATTCAGGAGGCATATACGGATTAATTAAACTAGCGGTAGCAGATAAAGACATTTTCGAACGTGTTGATGTATATTATATATTGTTCCCTTTACAGCGGTGGTGTTAAAATGTGTGTAGTTATGTAGATTTGTTCTTGATTTTTTTCTTTACGTAGATACCATGAGATAATATGATAATATGTAAAAGAAAGGACAGATGTAAGACTCGAATAAGGTTATTTTTGAAACGTATAGGTATTGTTAAATATATTGACTTACGAGAACAAAGGTTAATGCAAGTTTCGAATATTTTGTGCGTGCTCCCAGATAAACGAAGAATGTGTGAGATTGAAGGTTGGTGAGGTAAAAATTTTACTTCGGGATGACGTGAAAAAGAATACTTTTGCGTAGCTTATCGACTGGTTTTCTACCAATGCTTGAAAATTTATTTTTCGCAAAAATATCATCAGCCTACTTCCATCTGAAAATGTAGATATACCTTCTTACTCAGATTTGGATGAATAAGTAAAATAACTTCTAATATGTCAATTACTTACTTATGCCGAGAAGTATTCTGCTAATGATAGGATAATGATTGACCACGGTACTGAAAATGTTTCAATTGTTGTATCAGGCATACGTTAATAATCGTTTAAAACTTTCAGAATTTTCTTCCTCAACTTCAGTTGTTTCAGAATTAAAATAAAGGCTCGTAAAAAAAAAAATCAATTTCAATCTAAATTTGGATTCTAACTTACTCGTACCTATTAATTACATATTCGAAAATAGTTGGTATCAGTGATCAGAAGACGAGCGATAATTTAAAAATCAAAGTTATTTAGCTGGGATGCATAATTTTTTTTTGGTTTACATCATATTCACTTGAATGGCCTCGTCATAGATTAATAACTAGTTATAAATTTCTTCAGAAGCTTACAGTAAACCAAGAAATGACTATTTGATTTTATTTCTAATTGCTGTATACTTTTTTGAAGCGTAATTATTGCCTAAAATTGTTTTTCATAACTATAGAAAAAAAGGGAGAAAAAATCATTTATATTGCAGTTTTGTTAATTCATATGAATTACCAAAAATTAGAGAACTTACTATTCTTCAATTAATCTAACCATCTTGCCCTTATCCACATTTTCCATTGAAAACTCGCTGATGATTTTAATTGATGAATTCTGATTCGTATAATTATTGTGTGAAATAATTTTGTGTTTAATGTTAAAGAAATCACGAAATTTAAAGTGTAATATCGGTGCACTTTTAATTATTATACGATAAATGAATTTTTTATAATTTTATTTTCCCCTAAGTTACATTCAATAATTTTCCATCTTCTCCTTTGAAGTTTAGAAAAATCATTATCAACCATTATGTTAATCTTTTATAAATTCATTACAAATTTAGGATCATTCTTCTGAGAAGGTGTAAAATGCAAAATTATTATGCAATAAATTGATGTTGAAATTTTGGATTTTAATATTTTAAGTTAACAATTATAAATTAAAATCAGCATCCAAATTAAATTTAAAAAAATATTCAAGACTTACGAACTAAGTATTTTATTGGATACGGTCAAATCGCAGTAAGTTCATGACGTAAGTGTGTAGTGTTACCAAACAGTGAGCACCAAACATGTAACTGAGCTAGGCGCGCTTTTTTAAATCAATTTATTATCTTCGTAAATTTATATTAAATTGATGCGGATTTCAGAAATTGGGTTGAAATTTATTTCTGAATCAATTAATGTATCATTATCAATTGGAAAGTATTGTTCTTAACTTTAATTGCCACGCTTCCTTTTTAATTTAAAATTAGAGTAAAGACAAAATTGAAAAACGAGGCGTGACCTACAACAACTAGATGTGGTCTGCGAGGTACAACGCGGTAATCTATTTTAGTTTTGTAACGATCTCAAAGGATGTGGAGTTGTGGGTGATATGATTAAAAGATCGTAAATCTTTTCGATGAATTGAATGTGTAAATAGTAAGGTGGTAAAAGTGCTGGTCGTTAATTCATTTTGTAAATAATACCTAAATTTGTACACTCACGATGGCGTTGAGATTCGTTAAAAATTTTGTAAGTATTTGTACATTTCACATTGAACCCTGTTTGAAAATTGAATACTTTTTAGTTGAAAATATGAAGTTCTCTGTTTGGCTAAATGCCATGCGCTCTAATTCTGTATGTTATTTCATCAAAGGCATTCGAGTAAACAGGTTTTCAGAGTCTTTTCTTGAGGTATTTCTTCATCTTAAAGATTGTTGTAAGAAAGAACGAAAGAGACAAGTACTAATTCCACGTTTATCTACACCCAAACGATAAATTTAACGACGTGTTTATCTTTTCAATTATAATCTTATTGATTAATAATGTTCCCTATGCGTACGTGGAAAAATTCGTACAAGTGCATTGTAGGTTACTGGGTTCACGTATAGTTGAAACAGTCTTACTCGTACATATATTTATATGAAAGATAGGTAATGTACAAAAGTACAATTTTATTAATGCAACGAAACCGCTACATTGTTTTCATTCACAGGCTCTATTACAGCAACAACTTCACAGAAATTATAGCAGTCAAATTCATAAAGCTACTTTAATCCCTGGTGATGGGATCGGTCCTGAAATATCGGCCGCTGTGCAAAAAATTTTTGAAGCTGCTCAAGTAAATTTAATATATTTTGCTCAATATGTTGAAAAAATAGTATAACAAGTTGAACAATTGATTATTATTTTTCGTTTAGGTTCCTATCGAATGGGAAATTGTAGACGTGACTCCGGTAAAAGGACCAGATGGTAAATTTGGTATACCTCAGTCAGCTATCGATTCAGTAAACCGAAACAAAATTGGATTAAAAGGACCTTTAATGACTCCGGTCGGTAAAGGCCATCGATCTCTAAATTTGGCTTTAAGAAAGTAAGTATGCTTACTTGAATGTAAACTGTTCAACAAAGTATTGACGTCAGTTTTCATGCGTTGCCTATTCACAACGCTTATTATATTTTTCTGTGCGTGGTGTTGAAAGCAAGTCGTCGTCGTTTGTTTGCTATATGGACAACAACAACAACAATCGCTAGAAAACTCATCGTGTCGGTCAATTACCACGATTATAGCAATGTTTCCGTTTCAGGGAATTTAATCTGTACGCAAACGTTAGACCTTGTCGTTCTCTAGAAGGTTATCCTACGTTGTATGAAAACGTAGACGTGATTACAATTAGAGAAAATACCGAAGGAGAGTATTCTGGTATTGAACATGAAATTGTCGACGGAGTCGTACAATCGATTAAACTGATTACCGAAGAAGCTTCTACTCGTGTCGCGGAATTCGCTTTCAAATATGCTCAAGAAAATAAAAGGCATAAAGTCACTGCTGTCCATAAAGCTAATATCATGTAAGTGAAATAATACTTCAAACTTTTTGCGATAGTAATTTATGTAAGTAAGGCCGATTTGGAGGTGTTGAATTTTCTTATCATAGTCTACCAATTCCATTTGATTTTACCATGGTGTTGAAAATTTATTGTGATGCGAAAATATTTTGGTGATTAATTGCAGTTCTGTTCTTTATTTTTTTTATGTATGATTTAAATTTTTTGGTTAATTTCTGTTCATTAGTCAAACATAAGTCATACTTTTTCTTGATGAGTGAATTCTCAAATTTTTGATCGCTTATTTCGGCCTCCTGCAGAAAAACTTGAATTAAATTTTTTGTAGTTTGTAATTCACATTAATATCTTTTTTCACAATATAGGAGAATGAGTGACGGTTTGTTTTTGCGTTGTTGTCGCGATGCTGCCAGTAAATTTCCGGATATAAAATTCGAAGAAAAATATTTAGATACGGTTTGCTTAACCATGGTACAAGATCCTTCAATGTACGATGTATTAGTCATGCCTAATTTGTATGGAGATATATTATCTGATATGTGCGCCGGTCTAGTCGGTGGGTTAGGGCTGACTCCTAGTGGAAATATCGGTATAAACGGAGCCTTATTTGAATCGGTGAGTGGTATTACATCTTTTCAAATTACTGTTATATAGCAAAAACTAATCGATGATATATTGTTTTAAATTCTAGGTCCATGGTACAGCACCCGATATAGCGGGTAAAGATTTAGCGAATCCTACGGCTTTACTATTATCAGCTGTTATGATGTTGCAGCATATGAATTTAACTTCGCATGCAAGCGCTATACAGAAAGCTTGCTTCGAAACAATTAAAGATAGCAGTTTTAGAACTGGTGATTTAGGAGGAACAGCAAAATGTTCCGAATTCACTAATGAAATATGTAGAAAACTAGAATCGCCAAATTAGTGGAAAGACTTGAAGACGACGATACCGCCGCCTCCACCTTATTATCGAGTCATTTTTACCTACGTATCGCATAAGTGTTTCCTTATTTATTTCATTTTTTCCTCCACATACTCTTCTTCCTCTTAGATAATTTCGCTTGTTGTGAGATATGCTTTATGTATCATCATCTGTCATATAATTTATAATATATATATATATATTTTTTTTTTCTTTAGTAATTATACGTTCGTACATCATTGTAAAGTAGATGTAAACTTATATATGCCGTCATTTTAACATTTATTTGTTTCTTTCGTTTTTTTAATACAAGAATTTAAAAAAGGTCACGCTAGCCGCGAGTACATTGTGATTGTAACAACCGATTTTTGTGATAATAAAGTATTAAACTGAGGAAAATAGCAATGAAAATTTTATTATAAAATTTAACAACGTATAAGTAACAATTACGTAACGATCATAAATAAAATATAAGTTACAAAAGGTAGCACTATGTTGTCTATTTGATCCGTTTTTGCTTCGATCACGGTTGTTATTACGAATACTATACTGACCCGTGGAATACACGAATACTTGACTATACCTGTACCGAAGTGAATCGATCTTATGAACACCAATTATGACAACAATAATTTCATCTTAAAAATAACTTACCGAAGAAAGCGAGTAAGCCGTACGTCGTCATTTGAGAAACAAAACAGAACACAGACCCTTCGATAGTTTTATTACTATCTAAATAAATGAATTAAAAAAAATAGTGATTAATATCGAGTGTGAAATTCTAACGAATCGAAGTAAAAACATTTTTGTTACTTTTCCATTTATGTGTGCCAAGCCATGTACCCCCTAAACTCGCAGTAGCATCTCCAATAGCGACAGGAAAGATGCCAGCCATAACAGGCAATGGTACTGGGACAGAATAAGAAAATGGATACATCCATATTGGAGCTGAACATCCGATCATTAAGTATAACGGAGTCAAAGCTAATTCACCTTCGTCTTTTTCATCTTTAAATGTATAGAAGCATACTTGTAACAATTCCGAATACTTCGAAAACTTTAGTTTACGACATATCTGCGAATATAATAATATCATTAATAGAATTGAACTCAAAACGCACATCAGAAAGAGCTCTTAAGTACCTCGGTAATAACGAGTAAAGCGAATCCGATACTACTAGCAACGTATAACAAACAAGGTGACCAAATGATTCCTGGTACCAAGACCAAAAATATCAATAAATGGAAGCTTTTTCTCGTTACGGTAGTGACCGTTGCCGACGTGTGAATTTGCCAGAATAAACATAAGATGGCGACGAGCGAGCAAAAGAACCAAAATGATATTAATATTATCTATGTAAAAAATGCAAAAGTATCAGTAAAATGTTACATTCTTTAAAAGATTCTAGCAGTGATCGTTTTTACCGAATTTTGATCTTTGATTAGATTAAACAGCCAAAGTATGGAATTAACGTTAAATATCACATTTGGTAATACTACGACAAATACCACGAACGATGTAATTAAACAAGTGAAGAACACGAAAATATTACTCATCATGGTCCGAAAGTAGTAGGCTAATAAAAGCGTTACCAGTACAGCAAAGTAACCGGTCTGCACAAAAATCAACAGTTAGATTAGTTCGACTATACATCGTTAAGTATTGATTCTAAAACATCGAAATTACTTGAATCACTATTGTCGCTACATCTCCGCATGACTTGGGTGTTCTACTTTTGAACGAAAGATATATTTTAATGGCGAACGAACTTAAATATAAAATTAATGACTGAGATATCAGTGAAGCTTCTCCCCAAGTGAAGCTTTTAGGACAGGCTTTTATCAACGTTTGATGCACCGGGTGATACGCAAATGATGTACAAATTGCTATCGATAGACTGTAAATAACACCTGCAAAAATCAAATGTATTTCAAATTTCGCTTCTGGAATTATTTACTTCTTAAGAAAACGATTATAAATCGCACGTACCTCGATTAATGGTAAATATTAACAATAAGGATACAACAGTTGACGAAAGAATATATCCTATTTGGATGAATGGAATATTGTTGGAATCAGAGGAGTGTGAATATCCGTGTAGAATGTTACAACAAGAGCTGATGAATAAACCTATACCGATCAATGCAACGGTTTTATAAAGTTCCGACCATTCTGTAAGATGATGAATACTCGAAAGTAAAGCCACGGGAACTAGTATACAGATCCATAATCCATTTCCAGCTTTTCTGTACCATTAAAGAACATATTTTATGAGAATGAATTCATTATACGTTTCAAAAAAGGAAGATGAAATGTACCGTAGATGTAAATCGCCATGTTTAGATCGATCCGAAACATTTGCATCGATCAGTTGTAAAAAGTTGAAACTGAGAAATGTATTTTGACACATAACTGTAATTTATTTACCGGTTGAATGAATTTCATTGGAGATGAATTTGATCTATTTGAATTTTTGAAATGTTGTTCGATGAATGCATTAAGTTTACATAGGAATCAACGAGCTCTTCTAGGTTCTAGTACGCGAAGTATCATGGTACGGATTTTGAATGAAATGAGTATGAAATATTATCAACATCATCGCACTTTTGCAATCGACGAAAAAAAGTTTTAATCGTGAATGTACATTGATCTTTGATACTTTTTCATTTCAATTTTTTGATCTCATTCTCAGCTGATTGATAAGCGTTTCGAGTGCATACCAGTGTAGCGTGATAAAACATAAATTAAATTCCCCTTCAAATTCAAGTTCTTTCTTTCGATTTCTGTTTAAACGTAATTCTATACCTAGTACCCGTACCTACATGGGTAATAGGTATACGTATAGTTACCATAAGCTAAATGGTAGTCGAAGCCTACACCTACATATGTGAATTTTATATCATTTAATAGTTTTTCATAAATTATTTGTCACCCTTTTTATCCTTTTCCTTAGGCTTTCCTTTCATGATCGCTTTTATATTCGATAAAACAAGTCCCAGACTGCCTTTTTTTTTTCAAGAATTTTTTCAAGTTTATTGTTTGTGTGACAGAACGGTTTTTTCACCTTCGTCCAATCGTATTGCACAGATTATTAGTAATAACCTTTTGAAATTTGTTCAAAATGCAACTTCTTTGGTATGAAGCGTCAGCTCTCTCAAGAACATTAGTATGATGAATTGATGAGAGATGAAAGATAAAGAATTTTTCGATATTCCATAAATTTTCCAACCATTTAATTGTTTATTCATTTAATAGGAATTAACAAACAGTTTTCTACATTTCAGTTTCAATGAGCTGTCTCTCATTTTGAAAAGTATCTATCTTGTCTTTGAAACGTTCTGAAATGAAGAAAATAATAGTTTACTATTACATTTCATTGTATTCATTATTGCTTACTACGCGTCGAAAATTCTTGAGGAAAAGAACGAAATTTAAAACTGCAAAAGTATCCAAATATATAGGTATCTTTAATTTTTGTATGAACATTGTTCACATGATCACATAAAAGTTTATTGATTAGGACAAGCGATAATCATCCATTTACTATCTAAGCTGGGTTTTCGTTTAGGAGTAAACGTGAACACGTAACGTTTTTTATTATCTCGTATTCTGTCAAAATCAGCGAATAGATACTCGTTTTGATAGGTATTTTTTATGTACACGTAATCTCCATCGGGCTCGAATTTCCAAGCTCCTTCTTTGAAAGCACCTTCTTCGATTTTTCTCCAAGTGAAAACGTAACGTCTTTCGTCATCCCATTTGGGATTTCCCGCATACATACGATCATTATATTTACCATTGAGAATTTGGTATCCATCACCGTAACGTTCCAATTTCCAAGAATATTTACCTGGTTCGTCGAGGTCGATTAGGCTTCCACCGTTCCAGGTAAGCACGTGACGTCTATCTACATCGTACCAATCAGTTGGCTGGCTTGCAGCGTACAAATATTCGTTGTATTCAACGTTTCTTATGCATATTTTTGAAGAAAATACAAGATGTCGAACTGATTTTGGTAAATTGTATTGAATATGTGACATTTGCCTTTTAATATTCGAATCGATGGCATCGTAATTAGCCATCTCCATTGTTGTCTTGATGAGATAAGCTAACTGAATGACGGAATCTGTGTTTATGTCGCCGTTTTTTCGTATTTTATTAAATATGACTATACTGATTGACGCCTTTTCTGGAATACTTCGAAACACTTCAGGTTTATTAACTAGATCTAACAGTTTCTTTGTTCCTAATTTAGTTGATACGTTATCAATGGTTTTCTCCATAATATTATTGAAACATTGGAAACAAGTTTTAGCCAAATTGGAACCAAATTCTGAAAAAGTCGATACACGATCATTCAAAAAAGCTTCTGAATACTTTTCTACAGCTGACGTTTGCATGGAATTTTTCAACGTTTCGAATACCGATTGAGCCTGAGATTTCAAATTTTTGGCAATTGTTTCTTGATCAATAATTTCCTTTTCTAAACGTTCACTTAAGTGAAGTAATTCCGAAAGGTCTCGAATGTTACTCGTAATTGCATTATTCGCTTCGCGTAGCAGGTTACCCAGATGAGGTTTACTATTTTCTATTTCTTGTTCAATCTGATTACGTAATCCTATTATCCATTCAGCGTGATCTGCTAGATCAGTGAATGTTGCAATCGCCGACTTTGTGGCAAGTTTCGTACTAACAACTCCTCGCAGATAGTAAAGATAATTTTTTTGAAATAATAAACCACCACCGCTATCTCCTTGAAGAACACCCTCGCCTGAAAAATTAAATGTTGCATCATTTGATGGTTAATTATTTCCAGATAAGTACCAATACTTTACATTAAAACAGCACCTTGCAGGTATCTAGGTATCTTACCATTTTCCGAGTTAGCACAGAATTTGTCGAACGTTACGAAAGCTTTAAAATCATCTGGCAACATTTTAATGCACTGTTCTCTACTTATGAATGATAAATTGGTTGTTTTCAGTGTTTCACTCAATCTGCCTTGTTCATTTAGTCCCCAACCTGAAACCTAAAGTTACAAATGCCGTTTAGTAAGTATAACTGATGATGAACAGATGAACAAATTAAGACGATGTATATAAACAACAGGGTATTAGTTAGAAATAATATTTTAAGATATGTGGTAGGTAATCAGTAACCTGTTCTTACTTTGGCCAT
The DNA here is from genome assembly GCA_900060175.1 of Ferrisia virgata. Taxonomy (NCBI): domain Eukaryota; kingdom Metazoa; phylum Arthropoda; class Insecta; order Hemiptera; family Pseudococcidae; genus Ferrisia; species Ferrisia virgata. The sequence goes on from FIZR01005256.1 coordinate 46,731, forward strand.
TACACCCTCTGGAGGATTTTTTCTGGTAGATAGTTCGATCCAATCCACACAAGCTGGCAATACAGTCGGATTTAATGTAATCTTTTCTTCCAGAATAAGAATCGAAATGTCTCCGGTGAAATAATTGTTTTTACCGATGTAAGCTTTATTAGATTCGCGTATTTCTTTAATCTAAAATTAAAATACCAGGTACAAATTTTACAATAAATTAATTTACAAATAAAAATAATCGTAATGATCAAGGAGTAAGATTTTTTTTTATACTGACAGAGCAATAGTTTACCTTGAATATTCGCTGATTATCGTTATCTATTTTATTATAATCTCTTGAAAATTTCCCAACTATCACTTCATAATCAGAAGCATTCTTTTTAACATTATTCATCCTGTCGTGAAAACAGTGCGCGGCTAAAAGTATTTAAAATGTAACCACGTTCATTTATTTTTGGAATAATATTGTTTTCGTATGTAAGATGTTTAATTTTGTATCGACTGATCAATCAAGATTGATTACCTGATACAACTAAATAAGGACTTATAATTGTACCACCACAAATCAAAACCTTTTCCTTATTGTAAATTGCTACGTGCCAAGGAGAACCGCCAATACTTTCGTTTACTCCTCCCGAAATTAAGGGTGTGGAACTTACGTATTGTCGACCGCATTCTATTTTGAAAATAAAGATTAATAAATAAAATTACTCTTAAAACAGTCGGCTTATTGTATTGTTGACAAATATAATGTTAAACGAATAAATCAGTTTACCTGGAGTACATTTGAAAAGAGCGTTATCCCAATTTCCATCATCGCGACAAGTGATTTCAATGTAATTAGGAGTAAAATCTTTATACTTGTGCAAAGGTATACAAGTTGGACGTACTTTGGTACCAGCAATGAGGGCATTTTCATCACAGTTGATGCTTACACCTTTGCGATAACACTGCAGATCAACATTTTCGCGAGATAATTTATTGCATATTTCTGGAGAAAGTGAAAGGTTACTTATCAAATGAATTATTCAAAATGTTAGACTTATCCTAGTGTCATACTCACTGTAACATTTATCGATGGGAGGTATCCAAATCTTATTATGGCATATAGAACGGTTTTGTGTTTCTTCTTGTTGATAATAATCTCGTTCACATCGCATCAAAGCTACTGTATATTCAGGCACGAAATCATTTTCTGTTCCACATGATTTAGATTCTTTTCCATCACAAAGGTACGAGATGGTTTTATCTGCAGATGGTTTTGGTATTTGGCACGAATTTCTGTAGCGATAGACAGCTACTGCTGATTAGCTTTTTCTATCTGAGTGTGATTTATAACACAAAGAGATATTTCAATTTTAAAACCTACCCAGAGGCTCGTTTAGTTCGTTCAGATTTTCTTTGGGTTGTTTTACACAATTCTGATTGTTCGTCTGATCCGTCAACGCATTGTTTTAGACCATCGCATTTATATTCATTATCTATACAAGCTCCATAATCACATTGAAATTGATCTTCATTGCATCTGTTTTTATATGGTGTAAAAAATTGCGTTTATATTAAATTACGCTTGTCGCTTTATAGTTTATAACTTACGAAATAACGAATTCTTTAATAAAATACTTGGTACAGAGACCTACTAGCATTTTTAAACTACTAAGAAATTCGTGGTACCTATAATTTCATACTAACGATATACTTCGGCATTGGTGGGGTGTTTCGTCAGAATTATCTATACAATCTGGTATTCCATCGCAGAGGAAGGGTTTAGCAATACATTGTCCATTTTTGCATTGAAATTCAGAACTATATGGATAACGATGTACGTAATTAGGTATAGATCATTCTGTGCAAACTGTTACAAGAACTTTTAAGATGAAGTAAATTTCTACTCACGTAGAACAGTAATCGATTTGGTTTTCGTATTTGTCATATTTTGATATAATATAAGCACTCGAACCTGTGATAAAATTTTAAAAATAATATCAACATCGCTCTAGACTTATTAAAACGTAAATTTGAGGTGAAAAACATTATTAGTAATATTGTAAAATTAGTTTCCAAGGAAACTTAACGGAAATGTTTCCATCGTATGAATAAAATCATTAAAATGTCATAAGAATATTTTGAATCATTAAAAAAAGTATATCTAATCATCTTTGAATATAATCATCTTTTGGGAAAATGTCGTTAAAAATTTGACGATTAATAATCTAACCTATTAAATTTTATAAGATTTTATGTTATTGACTATAAAATAGGTCTAGTACTAAAATGTTTGTTTACCCACTATGTAATGCATCAGTCATTTTTACAAAATTCTAGAGCTTTCGTGGAAGAAATTTTTTTTTAATGATTTGAAAATCAAAGCTTTTATTAGACAAAATACTTCATCTATTTTTGTATATTTTTAATTAGAATCTAGTCAGAATTATATGGTTCATTTGTGAGTTCTTTTGCGAAAATTCACAGCATATTTCTTGCAGTTAATTATCTTAATACCTACGTATGTACAATTAAGTCGAAAAAGTTCATTTTATGAATCTGAAATGAATTTAAACTTACCGCTAATATACAGACTGGTATTATATACTAAATAAAAGTACACTACAAAAACATTCTTCACGATTTGAATTTGTATATTCATTTTTATTTGATCACTATGTTACGTTAGTTGCGTAAACAAAAAAACATGGGTTAAAAATGGAATCAAAAAAGAAGTAGAAAAACCAACTTATGAAGTTTCGATCTATATGTGCATCGAATCTTGTACTGCTGTCTTCTTATTGATACGAAATAAAAATTGATATGTTCAACACAGCATATATAATATGTATAACTTGTTTTTCTACTTTTTTAAAGTCATCTGCGTCATTATAATCTGTTCTGTTACTCGCGAAAAAATTATTTATTTTGAATGCCTCGGTCACTGATTGAATTTCATCTTATTCTAATTCTACTGGGAAACCCCAAAATAAACCTAGAAATATACGTATGACAAACGTTGCAATAATAATTACCCGTAATAGTTATTTTGATAGCAAAATGGCCTGGCCGTATAGCTTTGAAATATCAATAACGATCATCAGGAATTAATAAAAATTTTCGAAGAATTAGATAGGCATTGAAATAGTCAGCAACCTTCAGACCTGGTACTTAAGTATGACTGTCTTTCGTAGTAATTATAAACTGCAATTTTTCTCTCAAAAAATAAAATACCTATACCTACCACAATACGTATACTTTCTTGAGTGGCAGGTCAAGTATCTATTTTTTTTTTTTATTAAACTAAGCGCATCATGAGCATTTTCGTAATTCTTTCTGCAGTTCATCACTTAATCAGCATTGAGAATGTACTTATTTGAAATTAGAAATTTTTTGAATTAACTTTCTGTTCATTGTGGAATGGTACCTATAATAAATAGTATTTATAGTATTAGGAATGTTGTTATTTTACAATATAAATGAAAATAATCAGAATGTAGTTCGTTCAAAACTGAGTATCGAGTCGATGACATTATCCATTTAGCCATAAATCAGTTGATTATCGATCAAGGAAAACAGAAATTATTTTTAGTTTGATTGTTTATCATATCTGCTCTTTCGTCGTTTTCACTTCGTAGGATGTAAGACTACCTATCGTTTTTTGTTATTGCATAATAATTTGCCGGAGGCAGAGTTTTTAAGAGAAATGAATTTTGCGTTATTTTCTTTATTTAAGGTTGCAAATGAAAAATAATTGTGCGTATTCAAGGATTAACGTTAATTTAAAGTAATGGAACAGTTACATCTATTTGAAAAGGCGCTCAATCGGAATTTTTACCATTTTAAATAAATTTCAGCCATTTCAGTTCTGTTGAAAGTTTCTGCAGGATTTCTTGAAAATAATCGAACGGAATTCGATGAATTTTGGATATGTTGTAGAAAACAGTACCCCCGATACGTAAATAGAGCCCTTTTTTGAATTTTTACTTCAGATAAAAATTATTTCAGCTTGAAGAAGTTCGAAAAAAGTGTTTTCGTTTAGCATGATAATTTTCTCGCTAGGTGAAAAAAATCCAAAAAAGGATTCTATACACATGTCGAGGGTATTGTTCTCTGTAACATATCCAATATTAAATCTAAATTCTTTCAGTTTATCAGAAATTTTAACGATGTTAGATGAAATGAAAATTCATCAATTTGAAGAAATGAAATGAATAATACTACTCAGTTGGTTTAGCCTTTTTTTAGTTTTTGCAAAAGAGAAAAATTTTTAAATGATTCTCAGAAATGGAAACACTGAAGAAAACTTGTCAAATTGTCAGTGATAAGAGTCAAAACATTACCAACAAAAACATCGAAGATGTTTTCAAAATAAACGTAACAATTTCATTACTTTTGGTATTTTTCAGTGAATTTACTTGAAATTATATTTAAATTGAATTGAGAATGAGCGATAATTCGAATGTAAACGATTTGTCACAGAATTGCTCCCAAATTGTGCCGAGTATTCAATCATTCAACTATCCACCACCTGCACTACCAAATCCTTACCTTTATCCCTATCCATTTGGTCCTTCTTCATCATATTTCCCAATTTCTCCTCCTTTTCCACATCATACCAATGTCAATAACTCTTATAACTCCTATCCATCGGTCAGTATTCCTCCTCATTATTCTCCTTTCTGTTCCAGTCTACCGAAATCAACCTGTAACGTAGGAGAAAAGTCTCTTATTGATGAAAGTACTCTTAAAGGTGATGCTTTTAATTTGAATAAGTATTTTCCAAATGCTTTGAAAAAATCGCATATCGTTCCACAAGTCAGAGTAAGTCATTCTTGTATTTTTGTTTTGATCAATTAAATTTGCTATGTATTAGTAGTAATAAAAATTAACCATTTGCAGTTATGGGAAATTAGTCGTCGATTTAGATCATTTTATAAAATGTTAAAAGATTTGGAAAACGAATTGGATAACCTCGGTGACGAAAATACTCTCTTAGAAGAGACTAAAGTTCGTGAGATCGTCTCCAAACAAGTATGTATAGTGTTAAGATGAATTCCATATCAACGCTAATATAAGCTTCATTATCATTATAACTTACTTGACAAATCCTTTTTCCTAACATTTCAGGAACAATTAATTGTTTGCAAAAATTCAATTAACCAGGATTCCTTGTTCTTAATGCGTTTGAAATATAAAATAAATAAACGAAGAAAGAAACGAATATACCTCAAGAAAAAACGTAAAAATAAATCTCACATACATGCTAACGAAATAGCTTCCGAACATATGCAATATTTAGAACAGAAAGCTAGTCAAGTTAAACAGGTACGTTTCAGTAAAAAAAGATAATTATCTAGTTGTACTATGTTATACGCAATACTATCGTGTATTTTTAGGAAGAAAAATTAAAGTTAGAAGCGGATAATATACTTTCATCCGTGATGCAAAAAAAGGCTGATGCTCGTTACCAGATACAGTTACTTCAGAATTTGTTAAAATTGCATTCCGCTCGAGTCCATCAATTGACAGTTGAAACTAATTTCACTCCAGATGCCTCTATCACTGGATTCGAAAAAGTGCTAGGTGAATTTGTCTAGAAGTTGGTTTTAAATCTGATGAAAAATTGAAAATAACATTGAAACATTGCAGAGAAATTGATCAGTTTGTGGGAAGTGAAGATGCGTGAGTATAAAACTGAAGAAAATGGGCTCAAATTGATGATAAAAGATCTAGCAGTCAACGCTGAGGATGCTGAACGTGAAAAATTGAAAAACACCTTTGATGAATGGCTGAAGTTCATCTTTGGAACGAATGACGTACACAGCGGTATTTTCTATTATACATATGAACAATTGTTAGCTATCAGGTAATATTAAAAGATTGAAATGTGATTTTCATGTACAAAAAAAAAACATTCAATTTTAACGGTTAGCAATTTTTTCAGGCAAGGTTGGGATAGGTTCGTAGTGAATGAAAATGATTCGAACGGATCCAGAATTCCTGGCGGTTGGATTATACCTAAGTACAATGAAAACGAATCATGGAATAAATTTTTATTTAATTGAGTTACAACTCGGAAAACCCTGTAACGGTTTAAAGAATCAACAACCGAATTATTTAAAGATTAAATTTGACTTCTTATTCATTCAACGTATTTTTACCGATACCCAATGCATAGTGATACGATTTACTGATGAATAAAATTTTTAGCTGTCACACGGACTGTATTCATTTTTTTAAAATTCCGACCTGTATAAAGGTATGAAACAAACCTAATTGAACTTCATTTTCATAAGTAGAAATTGAAAGTAAATTTTTCTGAACTATAAAACGAGGAAATCTTTTTGAATTTTTTCCGCGCCATTGTTTTTCGCTTTCTTGAAATTTCTGCTAAATTAGAACCAAGTAATGTAAATGTGTAAGACAAAATGTTAGTTTTACTGTGGGATTAACTTCCTTTTGAAGTATCTTTCTCGCGTTTCATTATAACTATTCTGGTAAACGCGTGGTTCTTGTTTAGCACCATTTTTATGTATAATGGTAATTGGAGAGTTATTCCATATAGGTATCATGAATACTTAGCATTAGCATTTATTATTTTCTGTATCTATGAGGAATTTAAATTTCTGCGCTCGTTTTGAAATGAGAGGATGAAAAACAGCTCGACAACATATTATACGGTGATTATGCACATTTTTCAAAGAATGCGCAATTAAAACCATTTAAAAAAATTTCTTATTTCGAGATTCTTCGTGTTTATTGAATTGGAGAACAAATTTCAGAAATATGAGAAAGAGAAACTAACTTTTGCCTCTTCGACTTGGAAAATATTTTTGTCGAACCTGAACTACTAATGCATATCACAGGTTTTTGAAGCAGAACGAGGCGCATTTTCCAGATTTACGCACAGTTTACACACTTACGCATACACACTTTACACACACAACAAAAACAAACTACCCCGCAATCTGGCATGCGCTCTAGCATTTCTGAGAAATGCGTAATCATTCTTTGCTTCAAAATCATCAATTTTTATTTGAACAATAATACCTATTTACAATATTGTAGGTATCGTTATTCATTGCAACCGTGGAGTTTAGTTGATTATAAATTGTATCTTGTAGAAAATATAGAGGGGAAAAAATTCTTCGCAGTCATAAATTCATTGTGTCTTTGCGTGTTAGTGTGAGGTTGGTAATTTATAAGAGTTATAGGTTGGTTATAGCCTATAGGTTATTTACAAATAATTATTTTATTCCTCCAGAATATTCATTATAAAATTTTATATACCATACTGAATTTTGAAAAGTTAATTATAAATTACCCATGAAATTACTTGTTTAAATTTCTAATATATCGTCACTTATCAGTAAATTAGCAGAAAATTTCCAAATATCGAGGTTCTATTTAGTGTTTCGGTAGTAGGTGTTTAGATGTTCTCGTTAGTTCCGTTTAATTTTGCGCATACATATTAAACAACAAGTGTTTGTTTACAATTTTGGTGTTTCTAATAATAATAAAAATTTTCCCGCAAGTGAAGCTCATGTGATTTTGATATGAATATGATTCATCTTTTAAATTTTTATACTATGGTGATATGATATTAAATACACGAATCAATGTCTTCAATAGTGCCCTAATTTAGATAAGTTTATGCTGTTTGTTCTATAACTTGACTTATTATTATTCATGGTGGCTGTATATTCTAATTTGTTTGTGTTTGTATCAGGTAAACATCATTTCATAGCGGGGTGTGGTTTACATTTTTTTTCAACTGAAAAAATTTGAAAATGAAACGTTTTTGAAAGTATTTTACATCATATATTTATCAATTTTAGATTGTACTTGAATTTTTCAGGTATTTGATATTTTGTAAATAACTATGAATCTCAATGAGGTCTTTCAATGGATACTGTTCACTCTAATCCACTCGAATACTCTTCAAATTGGTTTATCTCAACTGATAGATCCAAGTTTACCTCTGAAATGTCCAGAAAATTGGGTCCGACATGAAAGCTCATGCTACCGTTTTGTAAAATCACCCATGCGGCCACGTGCAGAAGCACAGAAAAATTGCTTAGTAAGTATTTTATGAACTGCTAAATTTGTTTATTAAAATATTCACCCAAAATGTGTTTTGTGTAGGCTTACGAAGCTGAATTAGTTAATATCAATAACCAAGAGGAGCATCGTTTCATAACTCAAGAATTAAATTATATAGATCCTCAACACAGGCGATGGTATACTGGTGGTAAACAGCAAAGTCCAAACTACTGGATTAATGAAGGTGATGGAAGCTCGTTAGCTGAACTGAGTCAGTTATTTTTACCAGAACGTAATACTCAAATTTACGGGTATCAACTGAATAAAGATTATTTGGTGTACAAGTAAGACGGACCGTTTTCAAAAATGTTAGAAGCAGAGTAGATGAAATAATAAGAACAATATTACTTTCGTAGCTACTCAATAAATGGCTGGGGCTTTGAAAAAGTTTCGGGAGATGAACATCTAACTTACATATGTGAAGCTCCATTTACGAGATTAGCTCATTTAGTCATTGAAGAGCGAACTTTTACATATGGAATTGAAATAGATGATCCAGAGAAAATCCCTCGCGGACCTTACTTTGTCAAACAGCCTGAACCTGTAGTATACGATTTGCAAAATTCAAAAAATACAAAAGATGTGCAAATGACTTGCATTGCTAAAGGATACCCAACCCCAACATACGAATGGTTTAAAGAAGATTATGAAAATGATAGAATAATTTCAAAAATAATTGATCCTTTAATAAATAAACGATATACTATCTCTGGAGGCTCTTTAATCATTAACGATCCACAACAAGTAAATACATGCAATAGATATCAATGAATTCCTTATAAATATGTTTTGAATAATTCATTTTTTTCAGGTGATCGACCGTGGATCATATTACTGTAAAGCTACTAATAAATTTGGATCAATTATATCAGAAACTGTATTACTGTCTTTTGGATTTATCGGTGAATTTAATTTAAAAAGGTCAGTGGAATATGGTTCGCAAAATTGGGGAAAATCCATTTTCTGTGATCCTCCTGAATTCTATCCTAGTAAGTACTCATTTGGTGCAATAGATTTTTACGATTTTGAAATTATGTTATAATTTGGTATTATACGCAGGTGTTAAATATTACTGGGCTCGTCCACGGTTTCCTCATTTAGTTGAGGAAGATAAACGTGTATTTGTTTCGTTCGATGGTGCACTATACTTTTCTGCTTTAGAACAAATTGATCAAGGAAATTACAGCTGTAATGTCTTAGGTGAAGGGAGAGGTGCTTCTATAGGTAAAAATGGACCTGTTTTTCCTTTAATGGTGCAACCCAATGGTAAACATTTCAGCTTTTCTTTTGTTTTTTCTGTATGCTGTAATTTCTGTGAGACATGTTCAAGATTAAATAGTGCTCTAATTTCCAGCTAATGCTCAACAATTGCAGTTTTCCAATACCTTCCCAAAAGTTTTCCCTGAAGCGCCAATAGCAGGAAAAGAAGTTCGCCTTGAATGCGTTGCTTTTGGATAGTGAGTTATGATAGTTACATTTCTGTTTTAAAAATTATTATATCATAAAAAATACAAGTTTTAAATTATATATATCATCTGCAGCCCAATACCATCTTATAACTGGACAAGAAAAGGAAGTCCTCTTCCTAAAAGGTCATACATGATTAACTTCAACAGGGTCTTGATTATTCCCTCTGTTCATATGGAAGATGAAGGAGAATACGTTTGTCGAATTAATAATGATCAAAGTATTAAGGAAGCCAGTATTACATTGCATATTCAAGGTAATGAGAAACTAAGTATTTTGCATCTTTGAAAGCAGAAAAAACATGACATATTATATACATTTTTAAAGCCGAACCAAATTTCACAATTCCTATTACCGATCGACATGTGGATTGGGGCACTGATCTCACATGGACATGTGAAGCTTTTGGAGTACCAGATGTGAATTATAAGTGGTACAAAAATGGTGAACCACTGATACCTCAAGATCTAAATGACCGTGATAGTGCTCGATATATAATACAAGATAACATATTGACCATAAAATATGTAGATGAAAGAGATAATGCAATGTATCAGTGTCGTGCTAAAAATACACATAAAGTGAGGTATTCCTCTGCTCAACTTAGAGTTTTAAGTAAGTATGGTAGATTGAAAATGAAATTGAGACATTGATATGTGATGATTCAACGGATTTGTCTTATAGAACTTGCACCAACATTCAAGAAAAGACCTCTAGATTCAGAAATTTATGCTGGTGAGAACACAAGAGTGTCTATTATATGTAATCCAGAAGCATCGCCAAAGCCAAAGTTTACATGGAAAAAGGATGATTTTAGTATAGGTGAAAATATATTCATTTTGAATTAAATCTTTGAATCCGAATTATAAATTGGAAAGAAATTTCATGTAATTAGTTTGTTTTAGGTAATGGTGGTCCAAGATACATCATTGAAGGAAATTTGACAATAAATCCAGTCTCTAGATCTGATGCCGGATATTATACATGCGTTGCCACCAATGAGTACGGATCTGATAAAACTACTGGAAAGTTGACTGTTTTACGTAAGTACAGAATCTTAATTAGAAGTGAAGTAAAATTTTGCAGTGGCGATTTATAGTTAATATGTATGTTTAGATTTGCCTGCTTTAATCGAAGCATTACCTCCAAAAATTAGCGCTATTGTTGGTCAAAATTTGGAATTGAGATGTTTTGCTTTATCAGAAGATCGTTTAGATGTTGCTTATGTTTGGTATCACAATGGTTTAAGATTACAGTCTTCTCAAAGTTTATATTCTACGCTGGTGAGTGTTTGATGTAATATTTGATATGCAAATGTTTGCCTAGCAAGTGTAATTTATGTATTTTCATCTCTTTAACGATCTTTTGCATTGAGAATATTTTAAACCACAGTGTTGAAATACTTTTCATGTTCTTCTATGTGCCCATATTACTATCTGATAACTGATTTTCTTCAAATGTTGAAAGGTGATCAATGGAGGATCTTTAACTTTTTATAATATGTCTTTTGCAAATGCCGGAACATATCAGTGTATTGTAAAAACAGTTGTTGGAACTGTTCCAACAAGTACAGAGCTTAAAGTTGAAGGACCACCCAGCCCTCCTGGTGAGTATCAATTTTACGAAAATCACTTACTTGTGATTGGTTTGAAAGTTATCTTATTAATATTTTAGGTGGAGTACAAGTTCATGAGGTAATTAAGAAGGCTGTTACACTTCGATGGACAGATGGTTCAAACAATGGAAGACCAATCTTATACTACATCATCAGTGCTCGTACCAACTGGAACGACGAATGGAAAAATGTCTCTCAGAGTATGTCTCCAAAATGAAATATTAGTTTTAGAATCTAGAAGATATTACTGATTCTGGATTCTGTTTATTCACGAGATTTTTTTTCCATGATATAGCTGCTAATTCTCGTAGAGTTGATCTGTTCACTGATCGAAAAGAAGTAACGTTAGAAGATGTAGTTACTCCATATTCCGCTTATGAATTTCGCGTTTATGCAGTCAACGAGTTAGGCACCAGTTTACCATCTGAAAGTTCTCCGCAGCATAATGTACCTGCTGATATACCTTATATGTACCCTCAAAATCTGTCTGGAGGTGGTGGTAAAATTGGAGACCTTACAATTACTTGGACTGTGAGTATTCTGTGCTATTAGCATAATTATGTTTATTTTCCAACGTAATTCAGTTAATTTTTGTATATTATACTTGACTGTATATTTTTTCTAGCCTCTTACTCCTGAAAATCAAAATGGACCTGGAATCTACTACAAAGTATATTGGAGAAGAAAAGGATTTGATAAAGAGTTTGCCCATCAAGTATTACAAAATGCTACCAAAGAAGGAATTGCTACTGTGCAAATACCATCAGACTTCTATTACACGGAATACGAAGTGAAAGTGCAGGTATTGTGATAATTGAACAACCATGTCTTTTTTTAGTATGAGCTCGCTAATTTCTTATGTTGAACAAATGCTATTTATAATTCCAAAATGTTTCTAGGCTGCCAATCGTGAAGGTTTTGGTCCAGAGTCCCCTATTGTGACTATATTTTCGGCTGAAGATATTCCTCATATTCAACCTCAATCTCTAATTGCTATGCCATATAATTCTACTGCTATCAATGCTACTTGGTCACCAATTTCCTTGACCAGGGAAAATATACGTGGAAAATTGATTGGTCATAGGGTAAGTTTTACAAGTCATTTCATTAAAAGTAATTACTTTGTTTGATTTTACTCATGAAAACTATTTTTGCCCTTTCAGTTGAAGTATTGGTTAGAAGGTGCTGTAGAAGATAGCGCAACATACTACTTGAATCGCAATACCAATTCGTGGGCATTGATTGTTGGTTTGCAACCAGATACGTATTATTATATTAAGGTTATGGCCTTTAATGCTGCTGGAGCTGGACCAGAGAGTGAACGTATCTTGGGTAGCGTATCTTCTAATTAATTAAAAATATTTTCCATTTTTCTACTCACAGAAATGATGTTTTACTGCTGTTTTGCTTTATAATTTATCTTGTGTGTTTTTTTTTTTTACAGAAAGAACTTACCGTAAACCACCTTCAAATCCACCTACTTCTGTGTTTGTTAAAGGGGTAAATCCATCTACCATTAAAGTTGTGTGGAGATATGTAGCTCCTAATACGGATGAAGAGCCAGTAATAGGTTTTAAAGTATGTAAAAACTTCCATAACGTATGGTTTATTTTATGCAGAAATTAAAAAAGGTGTACATTTGTTTTTATTTAGGTGCGTGTTTGGCCAATGGATGAAGATGTCAGTACAGCAGTAGACACGTTGGTTCCTTTAGGAGAAAAATTAGAAGCTCATGTGTACGATTTATTACCTGGTAAAAGGTATTATACGAGAGTTTTAGCATATTCAAATGGAGGCGATGGTCGTATGTCTTCTCCGGCTATTAAATTTCAAATGGGTAAGAGTATTGTAAAATATAAAAAAATTCTTTTATGAAGTATGACTGTGTAATGTTCATTTTCGTTGTTTTTTTTTAGGACACGAAGAAGCATTCCTCAATTTAGCCCACAGGGGTAGTGGTTATTCATTGCTATTGATTTCATTGTTCATTTGTTCATTAAGATTATTTTAATATCCAATGTGGTATGGATGTGATCATATTGTAGTTCATCACTGCAACACTGAAACATTTCTTTCTTTTTCAACCGATTAGTGATTTGGATCTAAAGAATAGGAATCCACTCAAAAGTACGTTTACTAGTTAGGGTTTTTGTATTTTTGTAAAAATTATTCACTTGTTTGTAACATATTTTTATACTATCAATTTTCAAAGTATTATGACGTAATCAAACGACTTAAGATGGTTTGAGTCTCATTGTCTTAAGATATAATAAGATATTTATTTTTGCGGATAACAATAATCATGTACAGTACCAGATGTTGATTTTGTTACCGTTACCACTTATTAGTTAAGTAGGTAGAACTATTTTTTATGCAAATGGAAGTTAACATACGAACTTTCTCTCGTTGTGATAGTTATATATTTACATTACGATACGGAAATATTTTAATTTGTGCCTTAACTTAAGAAAATTCCTGCCAGTGAAATTTTTGATTGAAAAATCATCTTTGATCATGTTTTGTGATGATTTATTTTACTTTTTTATATTCTGTTTAACTTGCTCAGTATTGAACTATGTATAATGACAGCATGATTTTTTATAAGTATTTATGTATATCGATGATTGTCTTGTATTTTTAAAAGAATTGAAGTTCCCGTAATGGAGATAAATTTTGTGTTTTGCATTTGCATGTCATACCATACTTACAGAGCCGTCCAAATATTTTTAATGTTTTGTATGTAGTATCATTTGAACTTTTATATTTATTTTATAAGGAAATGATCTGAAGTTTTTTAATAATACATTTTTATGCACCTTATACTCAAAAGCCTTTTATTTAATTCATATCCAATATTATTCAAATTCAAACAGTATGATTTGTTTCATTAGAAACAGCAGTTTCAATTATCGTATTCTTGGTCATTACTTGGATTGTACAATCAATGATTGAAGTACGAAGAACATTGTCGTTGGACCTGTACATCACTTGACTTATGTTTTTCCAGATGTTTTTCACGAGTTCATGAATTTCAACTAGTGATTTCTCATGTTGTATCAAGACTAAGTCTAACTTACCATACTTAAAAATAGATCAAATTGGTCAATGCATTGTACAGTTGTTAAATTGGTGTGGTGAATGCAAAAAATTTTAAAATGACCATCCTTCACAAATGGGAAAAATTATGAAGAAATTCAAAAATAATCGTTGAATTTAGATAGTTTTATAATTTTTTATGCTTCTTCAAAGTTCAAACTTGTTCAACTTCTAATTGGTAAAACCCAAAACCAAGACAGTAAAAAAACCTGTAAAACCAAAACCAAGAAACTAAACTATCTTGACCAAAACCACCGTACCGCAGGATTTACTGAAAACTTTTTTTTTGGTTTCGCATCGCTTCCAAAGAACAGAATCGTCCATAAATTTTTTTCAAAATTTTGAGGCATTTGATATGTGTTTTAAAACCAGCGCGTGCGCCAAAATTCCATAAAAATTAAATTTTCGCGCCTTATCTGCGTGTTGAAAAAAAGTAACCAAATGACAGAAAATGTTAATTCTTTTGTGCTAATTTCCTCAAATATTTGAGTTTAACGTAAGAACTTAGTGCAACTCCTTCTGATTTTAATTTATTTGTACATTATTGTTCTTGTTACTCATACTGTGTCATACATGTGCCAACTTCATATGTTTGAATTTTTCTGTAATTTGTTCTGACTAAAGTATTGAGATCACTTTTAGAATATGCGAAAGAATTAAGAAAATAATGAGTAACAACAGTCCTGGTTAGTGATATTTCATGTGAAATATGCAGTTTTAAACTTTCTTAGTCTCATATTTTGAATATTCTTTGCAGCTGCTAAAATTGGAAAGCAAGTTAACGGTATGCCAGAACAGAAATTGAAACAAGGTACGTAAAATGTAAAGTTGATCTGATGTTGTAAGTTTCCAACTAATAGGAATTTTATTTCACAGCTCGACTTCCATTCAAGTCGACTACAGTGAAAAAAACTACTGGAGAAGGTGGTAAGAAAAGAAAACATGAAGATGACATCGAAAATACATCACAACCGGCATATATAGATTTGACCGAAGAAAAGGAACGCTTGAAGTCTTCTTTGGATGTTGACACAGGTGTCAAAAGTCATAAAGTATGTATTATTCAAGCTGAATCCAAACCAGAAAGTTCCGATTGCGAAGCTCTTGATGCACCCAAAGTCGTGGATTTGAAATCCAACGATAAATGTTCATTGCAAAAATGGTTCAAACCTAAAAAAATCGAAGTTACCAATAACATTCCTAATATCGAAGAAAAACACGACCGAAAATGTGATCAAGTTGATGCGTCAAACGAAGAAAAAGAAACAATGGAAGTTGATAGTCCAACTCCGTCACAAGTGGTTCAAAAGATTGCTGAAGAAGATGACGTTTCGTTGGTAGAAGATGGTAATTTATCAACTGATGTCGAAGTGTCTGAAGTAAGATAATTTTAGAATGTAATCTTGGGAATTAGAAACAACGGAATAGTGTTTAATATTTATTAATTATTTAGAACGACAGAAGTTTCAACAAAACAGAATCTTCAACTGTAACTACGCCTAATTCGAAATCAAATCTTAAAAAAAAATTAACGTCCAAACAGAAACTAAAACGAGAAGAAATTGAGTTCAAGAGACAAGAAAAGGAAAGACTTAAGAAGGCATGTAATTCTGAATTTTTCACCGACATTTGTTCCAATGAATTAATTGTACTTTTTAATTGACAGGAAAAAGAGAAAAAAAGACTGGAAGAGAAAGAAGAAAAACAAAGACTGAAGGAAGAAAAAGAGAAAAAACGTTTAGCAGAAATTGAGTGAGTATTTCCCGTTTGGTTTTTCATTTTTTGTAAGGTAACAAAATTTTAAGAAGTAAAGTCTGCTCATAGGACAAAGTAATATCTCTGGCTTTATCTGATTCTTAAGTTTTTATCATAATTTCAGAGCAAAGAATGAAGAGAAACGGCAAAAAGAAGAACGCAAGGCCAAGGAAGAAGAAAGAAAAAAACAAAAAGAAGAGGAACGTAAACAAAAGGAAGAAGAACGCAAACAAAAGGAAGAAGAGCGCAAGCAAAAGGAAGAAGAACGCAAACAAAAGGAAGAACAAAAACGACAGAAAGAGGAACAAGAAAGAAAACTGAAAGAAAAAACCGCTGCTGCTTTCACTAATTTTTTCTTGCCGAAAAATAAAGAAGGTCCAAAAGAACCCCCGGAAAATTGCGATAAAATTAATAAAGCCATGTTTATGCCTTTTGAAGTAATTATTTAAGTTCTTGACAATTTCTTTTTTCATGTAGAGAAAATAATACTATTTTTATTGTAGGTTAAGGAAAACATGAGACTTGCTAGCGTTCATAGAGTCGATATTAGTCAAAAATCACTTCAGTCACTTGATGAAATTTTACGAAAAGACATAGCCTTACCGAAAGAATCCTTATATTTAGCTGTTCTAAAATCTAAAACGTATAAACGCGGTAAAAGTGAGAATACGTGGCCTGTAAATGCGATCGAAGAGGACGACGATGTCATGATTGGTAAATCGTCATGACTTTTCTTGGAAAAGCTAGTCGAATTGAGTTTCATCTTGTTATATGATTTAATCTAGTCGATGATGAACATAGTTTACCAGCAACTGAAAAACCATTGAGGTATCGGTGCAAATTGATTCAATTTCACGAGAATAGAAGACCCGCATATTGGGGCACTTGGAGAAAACAAAGTAAAAATGTATCCGGGCGAACACCATTCAAACAAGAAGTAATCGTTATAATAAATTTCATCGATTTCGTAAAATTGATATCCATATTTTTACATAATTCGATACTGTTTAGGATATTTTTGATTACGAAGTGGATTCAGACGAAGAATGGGAAGACGAACCTGGCGAAGATCTCGAAGGCGGTTCAGAAGATGAAAAAGAATCTGAAGACGATTACGAAGTTGATAATGATGTATTTGTACCTCATGGTTATTTGAGCGACGAAGAAGGTCAAATCGACGAAGGCTTAGATTCGGTAAATTTTTAAATTGAACAGAATAAATGTAGAAATTCATAGCTTGATGATTCCATTTTTTTATGTACAGTCTCCGAAATCGAACAAATTGAAATTGAATGTGTTGGAGCGTCAGTTTAAAGAAGAAATGAATGAAAAAACTCGTAAATTAAAACCTCGCATTTTTGGTTGCATTTGGATCGAGAATATTGTGAAAAATAATGAAGGAGGTAAGATGTTAGATTTTTTATTCTAAATATTATGACCTCAAGGTTTGCAAAGTTGTTTTCTCAAAAACGGATTTAATCTTTCAAAACCAACTGTGCGATATATGTGCAATATTATTCTATTTGATTTTTTTACAACCTGTAAATTGTAAATTTTTTCAGCTACTAGTGTAGAAAATTTACTGCTTTCGTTCAAAGCAGTTTTTAATGAGAAAAAAGCACCATTTTGCCTACTTTCTGAGTCGAATGAAGTGACACCTAAAAATACACCTTCTATTAAAGCCAAGATGAAAAATGAATTCCCAGACTCATGTAAGGTTTCTTGAACATCTCGAGAATTTTCAACAACGAAACAGTTTCGAAAGGCTAATCATTTGTACTTTTTTATTTTGTGCAGTGTTACCAGATTTAGTGAAATTAGCTCATGGAAGTAAAAAAAATACTAAAATACTCGCCAAAGAATTCAATGTTTACATACTAAACAAAAACCCTGCATTGAATCTAACTCTATCCTGCATTATAAATAAGTTGAAAGAAATATCCACGTGGATATCGAATTTAGCCTGCAGGTAACACGGGGACTGCTAACATGAAATTGAAACTTATCGCAGTGTAATTTTTAGTATTAATATTATAATTTGTTTTATAGACTAGTCAACGATGAAATCAGAAATCAGTGTGGGCTAAATGACTCGGAAAAAACTCCAAAAGCAGATCTTATCGAGAAACCTCAAGTAGCAGTAAATCCCGTACTATCGCCTTCTTGTTCATCAGTGAATAAAGAAAATCCAAAAATCAAGTCTTCTATAGCAAAATTTGTCAAGGTTCTTACGCTGGAAGAAAAACAAATGGCGTTCAACGAAATTACTTCAGAGAAAAACGATAAACAAATTCCTTCATCGAATCAGAAATCAAAACCTAAAAATGATATCACCAAGTTTATTAAAGTTGGCGGTTTGTTTTGTAAAAGCTTAGAAAACGATTCTGGGCAAAACAACACGCCACAGAATTTTGTTTCAATTGATTTAACGGAAGATGACTCCAATTTTTCAAAAAAATCGTCAGATGAACCGGTTAACCAAACTATTGTTTCAAAAAATAAACACGATTCTAAGAATTTCCCTACAAGCGCATCCGATCTTTCACACACATCGGAGAATAAAGTCGTTCGTGAAAATGTGTCTCAGAACGAAGCGGATCTAATTTTAAATTCACCTTCGTCTTCCTCTTCAAAGATCACTCCAGGTAAATCGGTCAATATTTTGGTTCCTCGTAAAGTACCTAGAAGTCCTACTGTGAATGTATTGATACCTAGAAAGATACCAAGTGGGCCTCTTATTTCAAACAATTCTGCGATGCCGCCACCTGATATGTTCAATTTTAATGAAATAAAATCTCAGACAAATACCTTTACCCCGAAAAGATTATTAGAATCGCTAAACAAAACCGAACCTTCTAAACCGGTAAATATTCTCATACCGAGACGAGCTAACGACATGAAAAATTTGGAAAATTCCAAACCAGTCAACATTCTGATACCGAGAAGAGCCAGTGACATGAAAAATACCAACTTATCCAGTGTAAACGTTTCTAACTCAAAACCAGTTGATATTTTTATTCCAAAACCTGCTGAAAATTTAGTCGATAATGATGCAAATGTTTTTGAAACTAACTCGAAAATATCTGGACTTGAAAATTCCAAAGATTTTGTGCAGGATGACACTAGTACTGATTTTTCTCTTTGTATCGATTCTAATGACGTTCCAGAATTAAAGATGACCAAAGACAGAGATGGGGAGGCGGAAAATTGATATTTTAAACATCGCTGTACATTTCGATTTACCGAGTCTTATGTTCAAGTTTTGAATTTCATGAAAAATATCGCCATGGCTGTAAAGTATATTGCGTGAATAATTTGAATTGTACATTATTTTTTACATTAGTTAATTGAGCCAACTTGAAAAATTGTACGTGAGTTGCAAGCTGTATGTACTTGAGTTGTTTTTATTTTATAAATTGCGAATTTTTTGTAAATGTTTATCTAAATTGTGTATTTAACCAGCATAAAAACAAATAAAAATTGTGTATAAAATAAGTTTTTCTTATAGATTTATTTTTGCATCTGAAGTGAGAAAGTCACCAGGTTGATTGGATAAATTTGCGTGATATGATCAATGCTTCATTTCTTCATTTGAAAGGTGTTTCCCAAATTCAGGAGGTTCAGAAATAGGGAAATAACAAAATATTTGTAATATTAATTACATATCGTCTGAAATCACTCTTGTCTTAATTGCCAAGCAATAAGTCTGGTACTCAGATTTTCATTCTGTGTGATTTAAAAAAATGTTTCCATACCTGTAAACAAAAGCAAAAAATCATAAAATAATGAAATGTTTGTAATGGTTTCAGATATTCATTTTTTTTTGAAAACTCGCCTAATCATTGAAAATGTAGTAAATATGTTTGTCAAGTACGTTTAACAAAAAAATACGAGTTTTGAAAACGCAGGAAAACAACGCAGTTGCCAATGAACCAATCAGATCACTCGAATTGAAGGAACTTTGTGTCCTAATTGGTTCGTTGTCGCCTGTGTTGTTTTCCCTCGTTTTTGAAACGCGTTTCTTTTGTTGGACGCACTATTGGCAGTTGGTTTTCATCTTTTCATTCCAAAAAGTTATTTTCTAAGAACACGAAAAAATTGAAAATAACAGAATCTTTCTAACTTTTATTGCAATTATACGCACTTTCCACAAAGACCGTATCTAAAACCATTACAAATGTTTCATTATTTCGTAATTTTTTGTATCTATCGATTTCAAAAACAACTCTTTCAAATGAGAAAATTAAAAATTAGATCATCGAGGCATTACTTGCAATATTATGTATTTTTTCACTTTCAGATAGCTTGTAAATTGTAATTGAAACTATAACATTTCCTTATTTTACTATTTTTTGCCTGTGTATACTTGCTAGAAGCTAGAGAAGCTAGGTTCACTTTTTTCGAACGATGAGAGAATAAGAAATTGATACATAACTTATTGAAAATTGCTCTTACACGCCAAATAGCATGTCAGGTGGCTGGTTTTTCATTCTTTCATTCTAAAAATGAGTTTTTCAAGTTATTAGCGAGTGAAAAATTACGAAATAGTGAAAATTGGTTTATGGTTATTTCAGTTACATTTTCTCTGAAGAATGTACTTCATCGTCGATAGAAGTGAAAAATTGTAAACTAACTAAATGTTTATGTGTAACGAATACTTCGAACATTAGACGATATGCCGATATGCAAGGTGCTGATGCTACATATGTATCTCGATAACTTTTTGAAATAATTCTACATATTCAGGGAATACTCATATTATAGAAGAATAATTTCTAATTCCTAATTCAAAATGAAATAAATAAAAAGGTAAATATAGAATAAGAGTGTGATGATGTTAAGCACGAAGGCACAAACTACATACATAATCTTCCCTGGAGTATTTATTCGCTAGGTAACTTGGTTTATTTGGTAAAAAACTAACTAATGCTTTGAACATGCGGGTGAATCACCCCTTTAATAATCAGAAATAAGAGAAGTTATAAGTTCAAGTAATAATCACTCATTTTCTACACCTATATCTTAAGTAGGTACATTACAAAAAAAAACGAGGAATTACATCTTACACCACGCAATTATTTGGTACTTGGATCAGGATACAAATTTATTCAATACCGTACCATCTTATGATGCGTTGTGATTGATAGTCTCATTTTTTTTAACACCCATATGTGGTTATTGTTTGTTTTTCTTGTACTCAGATTAATTTAATTCTCATTCCTGTTCCATTTTCTCTTCATATTTACAGATTTATAATATAATGTACCAAAATCATTAATTTTTTAGCTTTACGTAAATTAAAGTTTTAAATTCGAACAGTGTAAAAGCTTCTTTCACCTTGACGCACATAGCGGCGACCTTGCTTCCACCTCAAAGCAATGATAATAGATGATAAGAAAAGAACAGTCAATTTGCGAAGAACCACCGACTGCCCTTTTCATTAATTTTTAAGCAGTTATTACTGTGTATTTTAGTTGTGATTTATATTTTCACGTTTTGAAAATGAGTTTAAACATTTCAAAAATCTCGCCAGTGTGTAATTTGAAGGTAAGCATCTATTTTTCATTTCCATGCCACTTAATAAGAAATGTATTCACCTGTGAAATACTTGTGTTCAGAATGTATCCGCTGTGTTCAAAATCTTCAAAAATGGACTTGCCAACGAAGCCTCTTTTGAAGTCAAGGTGAGTCGTATGTGCTATACGTTTGTCCAACGTTTTCTGAAGTTATTGTAATATTCACGTGATCAAGTTTCTTTGACGGTTTTAGCCATTCAAGCTTCATAAATTGGAATCTGGTCCAGAAACAACAGTGACATTGAGTCGTGACGATGCGTTGAAATACTACACTCAACTGCAAACAATACGAAGAATTGAAGCCGCAGCTGGTAATCTGTATAAAGAAAAAATTATCCGCGGTTTTTGTCACTTGTATTCCGGCCAAGTGAGTATATATTAGTATATTTTTGAATTAGTTACACAATTCATTCGGTAGGAGTTACTACAAAATGGTATGCCTTCCGGTGTAGGAAGCTATCGCAATCGGTATCAAAGCGGTTCTAGATCCAGTAGATAAAGTGATAACTGCCTACAGATGTCACGGTTGGACTTATTTAATGGGTGCCACAATAAAGTCTGTATTGAGTGAATTGACCGGTAGAAAGGGTGGTTGTGCTAGAGGGAAAGGTGGTTCTATGCACATGTACGCTCCCAATTTCTACGGTGGCAATGGTATTGTCGGTGCTCAAGTTCCATTAGGTGTTGGACTCGCATTTTCTCTAAAGTACAAAAACCAAAGCGGAATCTCAGTGGCATTGTACGGAGATGGAGCTGCGAACCAGGGTCAAGTGTTCGAAGTCTATAATATGGCTAAATTATGGGATCTACCTTGCGTATTCATTTGCGAAAATAACGGATATGGAATGGGTACCAGTGCTGAAAGAGCTGCCGCTAGCGTTGATTATTATTCGCGTGGTGATTACATCCCTGGTATTTGGGTAAGTTTTTCAACTTTTATTACCACACTTCTTTTGCAGTTTATGTAAATAGTATGAATACGTTTTAATGAGAAATTTCTTCTGCGATAGGTTGATGGTATGGATGTATTAGCTGTAAGATCGGCGTTGAAATTTTCACGAGATTACTGCACCAGCGGTAAAGGTCCGCTAGTGTTGGAAGCAGCTACGTATCGTTATTCTGGTCATTCCATGTCAGATCCTGGTACGTCGTACCGTACCAGAGACGAAATTCAAGAAGTACGACAAACAAGAGATCCAATAACGTCATTCAGAGAAAAAATAATAAATACCGAATTGGTCACGCAAGATGAACTAAAAGTAAAATTTTCCTTTCTTTTTCATTTTTAAAAATTTTATCTTTACTAAACCATTACTTTGTTGTGCATAGAAAATTGATGTTGATGTCAAGAAAGAAGTTGACGAAGCAGTTAAAGTAGCCAAAGCCGATATTGAAATTGGTCTAGAAGAATTAGCGGGAGATATTTATGCTGCTCCTTTGGAAACCGAGATTCGTGGTACAACGCCCTTCAACTCTCTGACTCATATCAAAGTTGGTCAAGCCGTGAATCTATAATTCAATATGTCTTTGTTACTTGCATGTCAAATAAGGCTAAGAATTTCTGATTTGTCTTTATACTTCATCGCGAATATAATTCGAGTATAAAATTCATGTTTCAGACGATCTAATCGTATGATAAAATTATTATCTTAGTCTTTTTGATAAGTTCACCACTCTTGGCTTCTTTCGCTAAAAATGCTTTGATAGTTCGGGAAATAATAAATCGCACGCTTCGATCGATCATTTGTCAGATGATTCATTATTTACACATGTAACTGTGTTAATTGAGTAGTGCCTTTTTTGCTTCGTGTCATTTGAAATCTGAGGTACCTTGTAACTTCTAATTGAGCGGTTTTAAAAATTTGTTTTTTGTAACTTTAAAAATACCTCAAATTTTTAGAGTTACGCCCAAGGATTTCGATGTAGAAGCTCATGACCCATACATCGAGACTGAATCATATTTTATGTACAATATAATTTGCTTTAGCTCAAAACGATAAAGCCGTATAGTTGTTTAAGTTTTTCTCTTTTTTTGTAAAAATAACTAGGTACTATTAAGTGTCGTTGAGTGTATTTTATTATTTTCCTTTTTTTACTTGATACTCGTAAAAATTCTATTTAAATTGCAATATATCATAAATTAAAATTATAATATAAAATAATTGTGGTTGATGTATTTATTATCTGTTGATTTGTTTTTCTTGAAAAGTATTTTTTTGTTCTATTAGATTTATTTGTTGACATATATGTATAATAAATTTGCTGTTGTATATTTCTTTAACTTACATTAAATAAAACCAAGCATGGAAACCGTGTGAACGAATAAGTATTTAAAAAAGAATTTATTAATTTCAACCTGCGTGTTGCAATGAAATTCTTTGATGGTGTGTTTTGTATGTTGCTGTCAGAAATTACAAAACTAGAAATTGAAGTATATATGTAGAAACTTTTTATAGAAATTTTTAAGTCGCTATGCCTTGATTGTTAAATTACAGTATCTCAGTACAGTGTATGGATATAAAAATATGTGGTTACCTACATTCAGTTTTGTGCGCTGTTTTTATTCAATCTTAAGCCAAACAAACTATAATTTTGATTTTTTTCTCACGATTATTTTTTGGAAAAAAGTTACGTAAGTGTTGAAGATATGAAGAAACTGTTATTTTGCAAATATATTAATCTATTATTATGATGTGGTGTAGTTTTAACCTATCTTAAACTCCCTTCTTTCCTTTTGAAAGTTCTTTATTGCATTCATATCAAGTTATCAACCATCAAGTAATGTGAATTATATTCAGTTTGATTTTTTCAGAATTGTCATACTATGTTGATTTTGAAATATACAATAGGTAACAATCAAAATTTGTAATGAGCAATAAATTTTCTCATTCCTCAGTAAAATATTGCTTATCAATGTTAGCATAGCTGATATCTCACTTAATCTTATTTAGTCAAACAATGCTTATTTAAATTTCCAGCAAGTATGACTGTTTGAAAAAAAAATTGAAAATTTGAAGCTTCAGCTTTACTCTTTTAAGTTTTCTACGAGCAAAGAATTCTTTATATTTTTAAACTTCTTGTAGCTATGCTGCCTACAATACTGTACATACTATTGTCAATAATCAGATATTTTTGAACAGCGAATTTTATTACATTTCAATTCATTTTAATTTGATCAAACACAAAAATTTCAGTCAACAGTTACACGTTGAACTTGAAAAGGAAGAAAAAATATGATTTTCATGCGAAAAATATGTCTCACAATCTTCGAGTACGGTTCTACCATCGTAACTTCGCAACCAGTTTTCATTATGATCAGAATTTGAATTGATAATACTCATATTATGATATATTAGTTTTTAAAATTGAAATTTTAAACCTTTAACTTGAAGCATCGCTTTAATATCCACATTAATATGAGTTCTATGTAAAGTATAAATTAGACTTTTCAGAAAACACATGCCGTGTTTCGGTGAACGGTGATTTCGTTTGTTCCGTCGGTCTTCTGTGACATAATAGACAGTTTTGTATTCTGTGCACTCGATAATGGTAAAATCGCAGCCGGCGTTTGCCTCAAACTTGAAATACTTCATAAAAAATACTTTGTATAATTAATTTATACGATATTAAATAGAGAAATACTTTACACAACAAATAAGTTCTAATCGTAAATTTCGATTAGTATTCTAGTTTTTTCAACTGAGAACTGATTGAACTGAGTTCATTATTCATAAATGAGTTTAGCTGTAACGCTTTAGTAAAACATTATTTTAGCTTTGATATGTTGGTAACCCTTATAGCGGTCGTGTGTGTGTTATTGACGCTTGCATTGACCTCGTAGGGTTTTTGTGTTTTAGTAGGGATGTGTGTTGAATACGTTTTTCAAGGGTGGGGTGGCGGTTATGTTTGTGCTTTGTATTAATAGTAAAATAGCAGGTTGTCTTGGATGGAAGATGTTATGTCAAAATGGCTGATTGTGGTAGTGGTAGTGTCGGGACATGTATAAGTTCATTGTTCATAATGAAACATAATTGTATTGATAATCTCGGTCATAATGTGTTTACTTCGGAAAGCAACGAATTAAGTAGCATAGATTTAGAAGAAAAAGATTATTTTGGGTTCTCCGTTAAATTAGACCCGTCCGATGACACACTAGATGCGTGTAAAGAATTACAAGATTCGTCCGATAATACCATCTCATCGGTCGACTCTACTCTCGAAGACTCAGATAATTATAGTTCCGAAAGTTCGGACAGGTAAGCCGTATAAATATAACAGTTAGTGACGAGTAAAGCTTTTATCTACCTCTCCTCGAAGATCGTAAACCACACGCATGGAACACTACGACGAAGACCTCCAACATGTTCTGAGATTTATCAGTCACATATATTTTTGCATGAAGTTTTTGCTTAAAGGATACAAAAAAAATGAGTGTAAAGTTGTTTTTAAAAATTGACAGCGATACTTACTGTTGAAAAGGATACGAGACCAGTTTGTCGACGGCTCGACGCTAGGCATTGTTTTGTGTGAAGAATAAAGCCTGTATTGTACGATACTTAAGCGAAATTCTTGGTAAAATGTCTCATCATTTGTGAATACATAGTGACAATAGGCGTTACTTTTCTAAATACTGTCTAGTACCCGTGGTCTTTAGTAGAAAAAAAAAACCTGAAACGCTAGTTCAGTATACGATTCGCGTTGGTGCAGTGAAGTTGATTTTAATATTATTGTGTTTTGTTTTTTATTTTTATTTTGCAGAGGTACTACTACGGATATGAGTAGCGTTAGCGTGGAAGAACTTCAAAATGATTTTTTCGTCATGTTGAACAAAGGCGATGATTTGCGCAGTTATTTCTTTTTAAATATTTTACCTAGTGTGTTCAAAACGCCAATCATAAATTCACTCTCCGATGAAGAATTTGATAAAGATAAACCGGTTACCAATGAAGACTATTCCCCGGAAAGTGTGACCACATCATCCGAGGACAATGCTAGCGAAGATTTTTGTTTTAAATCAAAATTACATCATGAAGAAAATATTAGTAATAATAACAATCTATTATGCTCTTCGGAATGCCTCAGGAGTAACGGCATGTTCAGAAATGCTCAAATGCCAGAGCAATCCTCCCAAGCGGATATTACTTTCAAAGAAAATATTAGATTTCCTACAGGCAAAAGATCTCCGCTCAGTGATCGTATATGCAGATGGGCCGATTGCGTTGATCATGTTCCCTCTTCCGCAAAACTCGTCGAACATTTACAAGTAAGCGCCATTTGAAAATACTTTTCAACGTCCGTTAAAATTTAATTTTTAATACGTCTTGTGTTTTTCTGCTCGCAGACGAAACATGTAAATCCTCAAACATTTAGCGAAACGTTCATCTGCCTTTGGAACGGCTGCAAAGTATTCGGACGACCATCATGTTCTCGTACCTGGTTAGAACGCCATGTCCTTAGCCACGGAGGCAATAAACCATATAGATGTATCGTCGATAACTGTGGCCAAAGATTTAGTTCTCGGGTAAGTCGATCACCGCCGGATCAATAAAATACTATAAGCTGCTTAAATTACGTGTAGGTACTTATTAAGAGCAATAATCGTTTGATTGTAAAATTAACGGTACTCGATACGCGTAATCTTCATGAGTATTCTGAGAGTTCCCCCTCTCTCTCCCCCTTCTTGTTCTTACCTCCTCCCCACAGTTCGCATATGCAATTATAAGATATCGATTGAATTAAAATATTTAATTAGATAAACGGGCCAAGTAATCGTACCGAGTTCACGTGATTTAGAGTACCGTCATTCATTCGAACTACTACACTCTACGAGTACCCAGGTCCGCCGCAAAGGCAACAGGTTAGGACGGATTTCCTGTTTCATACGAAGTTGATTTGTTGTTGTTCGATGCGATTTTCCTGCTCCAGTGGTTATGGTGTTGTCGTTAGATCATTATGGTTATGATCCTAACGAATGATACGTGTTAACATAGTAACTTGAGTTATCGGTCGACATAATGGGTGGGGCTTATCAAATAATCGAACGAGTTGTTAGTATAACCTAAGTAATTCGTATTAGTGAGAAAAATCGATGATATTGAACTATCGAAAACTGTGCCTAATCAACAATACTAAGCATTTACGTGAAGGAATGAAGATGATTATATATGCCGCGTTTATTGAAAAAATTACACCGAAATCACTGCCTTATACAATTAATTTGGAAAAGATCCCTAAACTTTGGTTGCATTTTGGAAATTGATAAAATTACAACGTGTGAAATAATCGTAAAGTAAAAAGTGGTATTGAAAAAATAAGAATTACCTTCGAAATAACGTTCGTATAAAAGTTGAAGGTTTTGTGGATATAGTATCGATCGTCTATCAGTGGGATTCTGGGATTATAAAATTATGCGATTATCGATAATCTTTCAATTTATGGCTGTTATCACGATGCATCGTGTGTCGTGATGAGGGTCGTAAATTGATCGATTATCGTGATTTTTGGAAGTTTAATGATGTATTGTAATCATCGATAATATCAAATATCGTTGCAGCTTAAGTCTTATGTGATATAATATTACGTCCTACACCGCAACCGTGATAAAAACTCATAATCGTAGTGGAATTGAAAATTAATAAAATTATGTTACTATTTATCGATCACACGACAAGGCTCGGACTGATAAGAAAAAAATTCGGTTGAGTGTCAATCAACGTTGATTCGAATAAATTTCAAGTATTTGACGGCATCGATGATCGATGTGAATTTGAAATGAAAATTCTTTTCGTAGAATTCCATATTTTAACGTTACGAACATGTGCTAGTAAATTTATCACCTACGTAATGACGTAATCTGTTGGAAAATATCTGATATAGGTACTTAATTGCTAAAGTTTCGAATGAACGAAAAAATTACTCATCACCTATGTACATATAATGACGTCATACATTGAAAACTAACTGATGCGTTTTGGTGGCCCGGATTTTGGTTTTCCAAGCGAGTGAAAAAAATTATAAGAGTTGATGATCGCGCCAACAATCCTAAAAACTGTACGGGAAAAACGTCGATAACTGATTGCTATGTGCTAATTTTTCACATCCCTTTGCTTTCCTCCAGATGGGGCAGTTAAAATAAAATGTAATGAAAATCTTTTATCAATTTTTATTCTCGTCCTATAACAATTCACTCAACACTTACTTTATTTCTATATTCAAAAGTTGTACACTTCTGAAGTTCTGATCACGCTGTTCTTGTAATTTTACCATGTTTCACCCTATTGTTTTATCTTTTTACTTATGCATGTACTTACTCACTACTCATTGTCGTTCGAAATTTCAGATATTCATAGACACCAAGTAAATTTCTTTCTCAAAATTTTTATCATTAAAATGAAAGATGAGAAATTTATTTTTCGTTATTATATGTGCTACGAAAGTGTTACATTTCGTTTTCGAGTATAACTTTTCTAATTCATTGAAGTAAAATTAAATGACAAAAACAGTTTGATTTGAAATTATATGAAATTAGCAAATTGTATGTATTCATTTTCGTAGCAAAAATATCTTATAATGCAAGAGCTGAATTTATGTATTCGAGCCTTGTACATATAATAATACACGATATTGTCTATGAACCAGTGTTTGGTAGCGAAATGTTCGTTCCATTCCTCGAAGTCCTTTTGAACTTGAATTCGTCTATTTCTTTTGTTGTTATCTATTCTATTGTGTACAGAATCACAAAATATTGATACTGTACACAGTATATAGATTAATACATTGCTAATTCTTATTATCTCGTTTACTCTACTCAGTTTGTAGCTAGGTGATGATAATGCAGCTAATCTAGCCGGACAATTATGCATATCTTGTATATTTGGATTATAAATTTGAAAAATATTGTACCTTCGAATTGAAAAAAAAACCATATTATTTGAGATATTGATTTATAAATACGCTAAATTTAAAGACCGAGATTTTCATTTCTCAAGATATGGAACCAGTTCGGACACTTGTCTGCCTTATCG
The DNA here is from genome assembly GCA_900060175.1 of Ferrisia virgata. Classification (NCBI taxonomy): domain Eukaryota; kingdom Metazoa; phylum Arthropoda; class Insecta; order Hemiptera; family Pseudococcidae; genus Ferrisia; species Ferrisia virgata. The sequence goes on from FIZR01005256.1 coordinate 76,346, forward strand.
CTAGCTATAGATCTGGTTCCATTGTTTTACATCACGTTTCGCTGCCAATCACTGGAAAATAATTTGTCCTGTAATCTAATGTGCATTTTGCGTATATATTTTTACAGTTGGTACTCGAAAGGCATATAAATCAGCACTTCAAAGCACCCAAAGATCCAACAGACGGCGTTGTAGACGCTACACCAAAATTGATCCGTAGAAACGGTCAAAAATTACGCTACAGACGTCAACCCTATTCTGGTAAGCTCAAGAAACTACATATATGTATTTAATAAATCGAGGGCTAACACCGTCAAAACAACGAAGAAATAAATCAGCAACCAAATCTGTCGTCGTCGGTTTGGTCATCGTTTCCTCGCATCGATTAGCCGGCCAGTCTGGTCGCGTCGTGTAATAAATCCGTGTACAAATGTACATAGCTATCGTAGTCGTAGTACAATGATCCTGATTACTGGCGTTGTATGTGAAATGTTCGATCGTAAAAAATTTTCGTCGTCGTGAAACGAGAAAAAAATTACCAACAATCCGACGCAAACCATGAGTAAGCTGTAGTGAGAACGATCATGTGGAAGGGGTAGAGGCAACTAGAAAACTACACAGATGTAATTGCATTTATACCACGTGTCTCCTCGTGGCGCAGCACGATCTACGCGAACGCTTACGTAATGCTAATAAAATACGTACGTACGTACGTACATCATACCACGAGGTGGAGGTACTTATACCTATAGAACAGCTGTCGGGAATTTTTTTTTTTAGTTCTGTAGGTAAATTAACGCGTCGAACGCCACCTGTTTCCACACTCGTATGTATTCGAATACGCAGGTTTGGAAATATGTATGTGGTATGGTGTTTCGTGTGTTTAACACCGATTGAACTTTCGACTCGGTTGTAATCAACGCTGCATAGCACTACTGTTCGCAAAAGTAAAAAACCGCAAGGGCGTGAAAATTTCATCACCAATTGTTCCCAATGTCAAGGAAATTTGGCGGATTGAATTTTTTTCTCGTTGAATTTCGAGGCCGCTTGTACTTATATTTTTATCATTTTTACGACTGGGTTTGTCGTTTGAAGAGCCTCATTGGCGCTGGTTCGACTGGTTCGAGTGTATTTGCCGTGTATACAATACATATAGCAAATAATGGAGAGCTTTTTAGTATACGCTCTCTGTCTTGTTATCTTTGAAGAGGCCACTCGAACCAGTGACAGGTGACGAGGTTTTAGGCGATATTTATAGGCCAGTGGTTTAAGTCTGCAGAGAATTTCACGTGTTTTTTTTTCTTTTTCTCTATTTATAGCTCGAGGAAGAACCGATGCTTTCGATATTGGCACCATGTCTCAGTTACAGTATTTATTGGTCCAGATGGCCGAGCGTAGCAAAACCGTTTCCATGAATGTGATGGATTCTCGCACCTTTTTACATATTACGTTTCAGCCTAAAGTAAGCTCGCTGAAGAATAGTGTTGTTATCTGTTCTTGCTTGTATTTTAGATAACACAATGAATTCGTCACCGCGAAATCCTGTGAGAAAAGTCTTTCTTTATCTTGTCTCCGTTTCAGGAAGGGTTTTAGTAACCATTTCCTGTATTTACCTGTTTCGCCTTCTCGGTACTTGGTTGGTATCTGTGTAGGTCTAATGGTTTTGAAAAAGTGTAAAAAAAAATTACATTTAGAACTCGTAATATTGATGCGTAAAAAATATACCTAAAATGCTCTGTAAAAAAATTTAGCAAGAAGATCGAGATGACTCTGAACATTGTGATAGCTTTTACAGTATGTTATTACTTTGCGTGAATTTGAAATTTTCATAAAATATCATGCGAATCAGAGCTGAACATAAAAAATTCAACTCATTGATTATTGTTAATCAATGATTCAACGTTTTCAAGTTTCAAAGTTTCTTTTTATCAATAGCGTTAGAATATTCCGATTTCAACCGAGTGTTTCCGAATTTTTCCGAAGTTTGTTAAATTTTATAAATCAACATTTCATTTCAAGTACCAGATGTAATTGTTCCGTTTTATGTAATTTTTAGGTCGATATAAAACATACAGCTAACTAGTAGTGCCTTTGTACTCTAGCTTTCATTATTGTAAATTTATGACAGATTGGAAAATATTCTACGTATTTTTATCTGACGTTCATTTTCGTCATCTTTCTAGTTTCTTTAAAACGTTACTTTAATAACCAGAAATCAGGAACATGAAAATCAGCTCAAAATAACCAGGCCAAGTTGAAAAAACCACGTTGCTTTATTTTGATAATTCGAAAAGCATTCGCGAAATCATACGAAATTTTCCATTTGGAATTACTCGTTTTGGATTTTAAAATGATTTTTGTACTTATCTGACATATTTTCTAAAATTGATCGAAAGTACCGATTAGAAACTGAACAAAGTACCTATACCAAATTATTTACTATACCTGAGCGTTGTGAAAGCTGGAGCGTAAATATAAAATACAAATGTAAAGAGAAATATGTGAAAATAACGTAGTTTAACAGCAATTTTTCAATGCATTTACAATTGTGAAGTTGAAGTAAACATTGAAATTCCTAAAATGCAGTTGATGAAGCGTAACCGAAGTTGTACGAGCATTTTATTTCTAAATTCTCTTTCGCTGAAGTTTGTTGTTGATGTCCAATTGACAATTATTATCGCCGAAATAAGTTTTTTCTTATGCATCTCAAATATGCCAATGTTTTACAGATATTCTAAAATTATCAAAAATAATGTATTTTAAAAAATGGTTGTGAAAAAAAATCCCAAGTAAAGGTACAAGAACAAAAGTACCTAGATCTACGTTGACTAACTTAAATTATTCATGCGAACTCATATCTGGTTCTCTATTTTTCTTTTTTTGTATCTCTTTCTCTGTCATTCTTCCAATAAAATATGTACACGTTTTTCTTACACGCATAAGTCGAACAGCCGATCAGGTGATTAATAAAATATTTATTCGGCGAGTTCATTTCACAAGTAAGACGGAGGTGTGATAAGAGAGGAGGGAGGTTGAACGCATTTCAATCGTGTGTTACGTTTACTTTTGGCCGAATAATTTGTCAAATACAGTATACGTAACGTAAACTAGGCTGCGTTCTTATCGCGATTTATTTGCATTTGTTTACTGTACGAATTGATACGACGACAGCGACGACTAAATAATAAATATATGTTTTCTCAATTACAGGTCATTGGATGTCGTCAAGAGAAAAATGGGGAAACGAAATACCTTATCCGATGGTATCCATATAATGCGTAAGTATTTAAAGTTGATCATCTTTTTCATTTTATTTATACAAATAATTTATCTATGCACCTAATGTACTTATTATTCGAGAATTTACATCGTTTTTTTTTGTAGTTTGGAAGACGAATGGTTACCAAAGTCGGAAATGGAAAATGAACGTAAAGTACCGATTTGGGATTTACCAGCCAGTGTTCAGCAATTGTTTTGGGACGCGATATTCCCTAATCAACGTTCCAAACCCGTTCATCAGTCGCGTAAATACAAACCGCCGAATAGTATTCGCGATACATGATAAGACTGTTGTTTTTTTTAACTCTCACTTCTATTATACATATTATATAGTAATTCGTTATGCGAAATACCTAAGTATGTGTGTTTGTGTGTGTGAATACGTGAACGATTGTGATTATCTGTATATGCGTAAATGTGCATCTTATTATTCGTATTCCTCTACTGTATCTTCTCTTTGTCCGAAATTTTTCTTTCGTATAGGTCAATTTGTATATCTAGCGAAATGTATTTATTTTTTTTTTTTTAGATATATTTGTCCCTTTGCCCGTACTTTTTACTTCCTTCATCTGTTTTTTTTTTTTTTTTTTTTTTCGTTCTTGATAAGCTTGACAGATGCTTAAGATACTCGATGAGTGCGCAAATGCCGTATGCGCGTAATAATTCTTTTATCAAAAAATGTTGTGTTCATATTGATGATACTATTTTTATATAGTTTAGAATAATGTATGTATATGTGTGTCTTTATATCTGTGTACATATTGACGTTATATAAAATGTATGTACTATTTATACGTTTATATTGCGTAACGATACCAAGGGTAATTTTTTTATACGGTTCCCTCAAAGGCGATTAAAAATTTACCCATAAATAAGGCGGCCTTTTAACGGGTATGATATGAGGATACGACGTAGTTAAATATCTATGGTTATCTCCATATTTAATTTATTTTTTCGTGGAAAAATTACGTGTTTTTTTTTTTCAACTACACTACAAGAAATATAGTCGAGTTTATTTCTTTTCCAATTTTTGTTAGAAATTTTCTGGTATTTTTTTTAACAAGCATTTATTTATGAGCTTATGTAAATTCGTTTTTTTTTTTGTCCAAAGTTTTGAAAAACCTGACCAAATTTTCGTGAGTTCCCCCTTTTATCCTTCTATTCACGGTACTTAATTAAGTTGCACATCTTGTGTCTTTTGTGTTTTTTTTTCCTACGAGTTATACGAGATACGAAGATGTCTTAAATAAGGAGGGATTTTTACCGGTTATCATTCGATTGAAAATTTTGTTTATTTAAATGGATACGAAAAATTTTGTGGTAGAATTCTTTTTTTTTAAATAACGATCTCATTGGAGTTATTTTTACGTGTTGTCTAGAGTTACTTTTGAGCATTTTGTTAATTTATTTAGTTCTTTTTTTTTTCTTTTTGGAACCCTTTTTTCTTTTTTTTTTTTAATTAATCTAGATTAAGAAGTATTACTGTATACTAATTTTTTTGTAGGTATTTTTTTTTCATTGTCATTAGAATTTAAGACCGTCGTGTCGTTGGTTAGACGGTTACTCGTATGATCTCTACTTGTCGTATATATCGTACGCGTGCGCGCGCGCGTGTGTGTGTGTGTGAAAAGCCAGCCGCAACGACAATGTGCCCATGCATTAAAGCTGAAACTGTTGCAATTATAACATCGGTATGATCAGCAGCAAAAGCAGACACGGTTATTTTAAATTTTATTATACACATACGTATGAGTATCCTCTCCGGACTACCATCGAATTGAGTTATTGCCATATTTATTTAGGTACTATCCTATATTTTCCCCCTGCTCTTCGTATGTGTGTGAATCGCGGACTGAATTATTTTCTAAGCTAGTTAGCAGCGTCGTGAAATTTTCCAAGGTACTATTATTTTGACGATGCCAAAGGAAATGAGTGAAGTATATGGTGGATGAGCGATGGTACGTAATTCATGATTCTCTCTGAAAATTCTCTTGACGTGTTGTGTTGTGTTACGTTAAGCTACCTGAAGCTAGGAGTAGAAATGTTGGATTTTTTTTTTCTAATTCAGTTTTGATTTGTATATTATTTTTGTATATAAGTATATTAGGTGAAATTGTGAATACTCCAGCTGCAGTGGCTGTTATCGCGTTAAAGAGTGTGTACTACGATGCGATTGTGTTATTTGAATCGTGTTTTAATTTATTGTGTATGAATGGAGAAATGTATGCTGATATTAGTGGAAGAGATATGTACATTATTTAGGTAATTTTCGTTTGTGTTTGTACGTTAAGGTTTTGTAATCGTATGTATTAATTGATTTCGGAAGGAAGTCGGTGCTAATGACACAAACGACCGGGACAAAAAGAGGGAACGTGACACGTACTAAGGCTTAAGTATAGGTTAATTTCATGGTGTTTTTTTCTTTTAATTTATTCTAATTTTTTTTCGTTTTAACGATAAAACACGCTGATTTGGTCTTTTTTTCCTAGATTATTTGGGATTTTGGTTTTAGTATTTATATTTATTTGGCGGTGTGATTATTATTTTTATTTTAATTTTCTTTGAGTTCCAACCGCGAGAATTTTGCAGTGTCGAATAACGAGTACGAGTAAGTTGGAAGGCTAAGTCGATGAGACTAATACTCTGCTGATGTTGTATCAACATAAGTAAAATTTCCAGCGGCAAAATTCTTGTGTTCAACGTTCATTTAGATGGATCCTCGAAATAGTACGAGTTTTCCAAAAATGAACGATATTTTTTTGATTCGACTTTTTACGACTGCAAACAAATGGCCAAAAGTTACCGTTGAGTTCCCATTTTTTTTTTTTCTAATGATAAGCTAAATGGGAGATTTATGCCGTTGGATTTAAAAGCACGTACTTTCATCGACGGAGCCAACCACTGCGTTGAGGATATTGCAGATGTAACTGACACCAGTTCTAAACAATTCTTTCTTCATTGTTTCTGTGATATTTTAAATCGTTCTAGTGCCGATAAGGAAAAAAATATACGCGGTAGTTGGGCCTGATTGCAATAAACGTTCGAAAATTCTGAGGAAAAGAAATCCGAACATGATGCTAGTTTTTTACTCGAACGAATTTATAATTCGTTTGTAGCTCGTACGATTTAAGTGCTCATGAAGATCTTCAGAAGTTGTAAAGTAATCGTGATATATCTCCAGTTTTAACTCTGAAATCCGAACAACGTTTATATAACGCAAAATGTAGTTTTTAACGCATTTGTTAAATCGATCGCGTCAAATTTTGATGAATGTTGAAAGAACCTTCATTCTTTGAACTTTGAAATTATTCCTACAGTTATATCTGCACCATTTCCTCTGCTTCGTATTTGCATTCTCGTGATTTTTTTTTGCAAAATTTTCGCCGTTGTTTAAGTCTTTGTATGTACAAATTAGACTTTTCTTGTCAGTTGTGTATATCTGTGAATTATGTTTAGAAATTTCGTGCATTTATGGGTATTATTTTAGGTTCCTTTCCCCTTTTTGAGTGTCCATCGAGTATGAAAAATACGAAATACATATACTGTATGAACTGGTTAAAAACTAAATCTATTTTTGGAAAGAGATGGTGATTTACTTCAACTCTGTGAATTTCCAAATAGTAATTGTGTACAGAGTGTGCAGTAATTCATGGTGACAAAACGCAGTAATAACAATTATTTAACTATTTTTGTGAAACTGTCCTTATAAATTAGCAGTGTTACCAACATAATTGAAAATTTGATATTTTTGCATTTCTGTCACCCGAATTTCTTGTACATACTGTATGTACGATAACTTGATAAGTTGTGGGCGGGAGTGGTGTTATTAAAATAATTTATAATATATTCATACAAAATAAAAAATAATAATCAACTTGAATTTGAAAACGACTAGAGTATTGAAAAGAGAGGGGGAAAACTCCTGGAAACAATGCTTATGCTTATTGTTCTGATGTATTCAAAATTCACGCCCAACATTGATAATGAAACGCTCATTTTACAATAGACAGTTATACTTTCAGACTCTGAATCAAAGCTCGTGCAATAGAAATTTCCGAAATGAATTGAAAATTTGAATAAAAATGACCAATTTTTCGTCTCCGTTGGACACTCTATTATGTAATTCCCTTTAATTTGTATTTTATTTTTCGTCGACAGGGAATTTCGATAATTTTTTTTCACTGATTACAAATTTGAAAAATAAATACACAAATAAAGATGACTCGTACATTAGACACTACACCACGTGCATGCAGTATAATCTATAATTATGTATATTTTTTTAAATTTGTAATTTACTTTTTCTTGTGCCTACGTATTTTTATTTATCTATTTATTTATTTCTTAATTTATTTATTTCTCTTTTCGATTTAATACCGAAGACTGATAGAACTCTTATTTATTTGAAGGAATACTTGAACCAAACGCAACAAAAGTGCTATAGTAGTATTGCTTTTTTCTTATTTTTTTTTTTTTTTATTCGACTGGATAAATATATTTAATGATTATGATTACTTGATAAAGTGTGCATACATTGGAGCAAGTCTTTCTTTGTCAAGGAACCTAACCCACCTTTTAAGGTAATCGAATAATGAGTAAATTTATCACAATGTTTGATTTAATAAAATATATACCTAGAGTGTAAAATGTAATGTTTAGGTAAAAATTAGCTAATGTAAGATAAACCGGGTTATAAGTTGCTCAATCTAGTTAAACAGATTTAAATGAGTTGTCAATCTCAAATACTCCCTAATCATTATTTTGAATGAATAATTTGTTATTTTTGTAACGAAAATCGATCAGAACACAGATTCAAAGTGCCTTGTTTTTTCTCCTAGTTGAGCAGGGTGTTTTTACTGTAAAGTAAATAATCCTTTTTATTGTAATTTTTAATTTACTGCCATCCTGAATTATTCGCATTCGTCGCCAATGTTCTGTTTATAGTACAAAATGGCTGTGTTCTTTTTTTTCACAACTACTAAATTGTGTTCATTGATACGAATTCACTTTATGTAGAAAGTTCGTATTGATTGTCGCAGTTTTTTTTGTTGTTCATTAGGTTTTTTTTAATCTGTCGAAGTAAATGCTTATAATATTTGAAAAAAGAAGACTTTGTTACTGTGATGTAGAAATTTTCGTTACCGAGATACCGAATTGGTTATATATTTATAATATTCATCATCAATGTGTGGTTTATTATCTTCAGGTTTATACTTATTAGTAATGAACTGCTGAGTGAATTAGCTTTGCTTTTTGTGTTGTTAACCACGCATCGTACTACGATAGCTTTCGACTCGATTAATTTATAATCTTGAATTAAATTGAATCAATCGCATTTAGTATTAAGATATTGCTCAATTTGTGTTCGTTCTCTGTACGATGTGTTAGTAGTTCTGGAAAAAAGATATTGGTAATACCGTTATGAGGCGAAAAGCCTTTGAAGACTGACGTAGTCACTGCCTCGGCAACTAGTTTCTTTGCCATTTCAATCAATTTTGTCGATCTTTGCGTTATTTACAAACAGATACAGTAGATAAGGTGAAATTACTGATCTCGATAGCGTAATTTTTTCCTTGTACAATGCCAAGAATTAACGCATTTGTATCGTTGAGAAAACCGATCGCGTTATCCGAGCGTATTCGTTCGTACAAAATTTAAAACACGATTATTTCTTATTCAAACTGCCATGATGTTTTATTGTATTTTATCCTTTTTATCTTTTTTTTGGTCCTGTTTTGCTTTTGTAACTTATTTAATGCGCTTAATAGTATTTAACTGATTCGGTAATCGTTGTGTAGTACATACTGAAGTACTTATCTGTGCATAATTCAGTCTCGCCATATTGTAATTTTTCGTTTGTTTTTCACTCGTTGTGTGTAAAATGGTTCTCTCTGTACTTTTTTTACTATCGAAATGATCTTTTTAAAGTCAATGAACATTGTAACTAACCGCGTCTGTGTAAGTTTTAAGAGGTAGTTGGATGATATTTTCTTGAAAGATAGATTGTGTATTGTATAGTTTTGTTGTGTGTATTTTCTTTAATTCTTGTTCTACTCGTCTACTTTTTTTTTTAAATTCCTCCGGTAGCACTCGTCATACATTTTTATTATGTAAATTCGCGTAGTAGAATGACGTGTTAATTAATTTAAAACAATATTTATCTCTGGTGTAAATTTTGCGATCGTTTATATTGTACCTATTCAGTTTGTTCATTTCGCTTAATACAGAAAATCAATGATTCATGTCGTGTAATTATTTTATTGATATCACAATTGACAAGTATTCGAAATGAAAAGTGAAGCGTAGTGTTGATAGTTGAAGTATAAATAAAATCAATCTACGATTGTACGTACATCGCTATGATTAAATTGAAAATATAAATAAGGTATGCTCTTTATTACCAAAATGCGCTTTCGTGTAACTGATTGAAAATTGAAAAGGCACTCGATTAGTTTACGAGTGCGTATTCACTATGAAAAAGATCGGTCATGTTTAGTGAAACTTTAGGATGTTAATTTACTAGTATCTTTTCTTTTGTTGGACATGATGACTGATATCATAAATGATGGTAATACTCAGATTGAAATTAATTCATGATTCAATAAATATTTACTTGAATTTTTAGGAAACTTTTAATATAACATAGTTCAATGATTATTGCTTTGTTCGGTTAGAATTCCAAAGTCGGCTATTATTTACCTGAGCATAATAGATTATGAGTTTATGAGTTTCCAAGTGATAAGCGTAATGTTGAAAAATTTATGGTTGTATGTAATAATACTGCAGCGCTTAATTTTTTACGTATCATTAGTATAGATTTACATGAAATATTTTATCGCTCCAGTTCCACGTTCTGAATATGTACTTATCAATATTGTGTTCATAAAAATTCTTACTAAACAATTTTTTTTCTTTGTTTAGCATCACTGTTCAAGTGTCATCCGATTCCATTTTCATTTTTCATTTTTTCAGATTCACTACAAACCGGTAAAATTATTGATTAACGTGGTAAAATTCCGAATTTCAACTCCGTAGATACATTGTGTACTTTCGATTGCTGATTTTTTTAATGTAAATGCACACGTAAGATGTTTTCTCGAAACTAAATATTTGCCTGTTCTTCGTTTCATATTCATTATGGTACGTGTTTGTTATTGATAGAACTGTTATCTGGATCATTAATCATTTTCAGATTATGAGTGGCTTACCACTTACCAGTGTTTCGTTCAACGTTCTCAAGTTTATATTCATTGTTTAGTTGTTTGAAATTGAAACATTTATTTTGCGAAACTGAAAGTGCAAACCCATTGAATTAATTCAGTTGGTTAACCATAACATGTATTTTATAGTGCATCAGGACTTTCTTTCTGTTCGGTTCTGATGTCATGTTTCGTTGTAACAAGTCTATTCATTTCTACTGTGCTACCGCTCATATTGGTTTAAATGCAATTTTGGTTTACGTAAATATACATTACAACACTTATCGAATTTTGATTCAGAAGTATAATGTTTCGCTGGTTCCTAAGTAGCGAGATACATTTAAAACAATCAGGTGAAATCAAAGCATCTATATAATTATATATAATCGAGGTACGTATGGGTGCGATATTTTTCCACGAGAAACGATATTCTAATATACTTTTTCATATCTTCGATTAGAGACCGGAGTGGAAAGCAAAAACAATGCTCTATGTATGTGATTTATTTTCAAAATATTCGTTTTCTTGAAGATTTCATTATTATTTTTAGAATATGTTGGTTACCCTGATTTTCTTCCAGTTCCGATTATTCAAAAATTATACCCAAATGTTCAAGTCCTTCAATATGCATTAGTGTGTGAATTAGTAAGAAGATAATTCCTTGTGAAACTGCACACTTTATTCTCATTACATTATTTTTAATTAGAAAATATTACGTACTTCATTTTTTTTGTGCAACGTGATTAAATTTGTCTTCAATATTATCCAGAGTATTCTAAATAACGAATTAATCTCATGTTTTTGGTTACAGATTGATCGTGTTTCTGTTTAGATGCTACAAATTGCAATATTTTTCGTCTAGTCGTTTACGTTTTATTTACATTTGTGAAATGTCAATGAGCATTATGGGTATTTCTCTCGACCCATATTATAGTGGTTCGTTTGTTTTTTTGTACACGTTATTGCGTAGAGAGAGCATTTTTTTTATTCTTGTGATATCTGGTTGAGGTGGTTGTTGGATTATTTGTCTTCTTATTGGTTCTGTTTTCTGTTATTAGTTAGTGCGTAGTTTTTATTTGTTCGTATTTTCGTGTAATTTATGAATATATTTTCAATTATTTTTTGTGAAAAAAATCGAATTTATACATCTTATTTAAAGAATTATGTGTGATGAACGTTTCGTATTTCATAAGGCGTAATTCGTTTTCGATTCACTTGTATCGTATGTTTCGTCATTCAATTGTATTGCGTACGTGTTGTCTGATGCCAAACAGTCTACAAATCTATTCTTGTTTTCATTTTACGTTTTACCGGCCCCTGTGATATGTTGTAATTCATTCATCATTCTTTTCCTACCGCATGTCAACATTCATTCGCCTGTAAGTACTGACGAATTAGTAATTATTTGTTTTTATTCATTTTTGAAATTCCGGTTTCGCGTTCTTGATTAATATCTTCGAATTCGGCACTAAATAGAGACGTCCGTGCATAACACTGCATGCATGTACTTCTTTATCATTTCATTAACGTAGATTTTAATTAACGGAAAAATTTAAGATTAATATAAATAAAATAATCTTGTTTTAATGCATTTTTGTAGTGTGATTGATATTCGAATTGGAAATTAAGTTGTATTTTTCGCGTATCGAATTATTATTTTGAGTCGGCAATTTCGTTAATCTAATGTAATGTAATGTACATGGACATAAAAGCCATTTCGTGCGAGTTTTCTTCTTAAATTAACATAGATTTGTGATTAACGGCATCGAGATGAAATAAAATCGAAATAGTCGTATTTATGTGTTTTGGTGGAAAATTTATTTACTATTTCATTACTTCCCTGTTTAGAATAGGAATTTAAAAATTTCATTTTCGAATTCGGTACACTGAATAGTTCCATTTAATTATGTTGTTAGAGTTTTATCGTTCGTATAGTCCTTACTCGTCGATGAAATTTTGTACTTTTTTGTTTGGAAAATAATTATATTTTATGGCCGTACTAAGCATATTCAACTTTCGTCATTCTTTTAAAATGCAATAATTTACATCATTAGTACATATTAGTACACGCTTATTATTTGTAATTTACTCAACTCAGTCGCCATATTATCTCGTGGAACTTTTTTTTAGCTCAATAAGTATTGACCATTTTTCTATTGTGTTGTTTTATTTTCATTTTTTTCGTGTTTTTTAATGTAAGTATGTTCTCTTTTCAGTTGTAAAATTTTGGAAACCACATTGTCGCAATGAATTATTTTTGATTTCAGTTGTGTATACCATTTGTTTATACGACGATATTCCGGAACGTTGGTATTTTTTCTTGATAGAATATCTCAGAAAAATTATTATTTATGAATTATATAAGTAATTTTTTATTCATTGAATATCAAATCATATTTTTGTTTTAATTTATTTCACGCCTTAAATTATAGTTTCTGAAAAACAATTTGCATAACTTGAAAATTACTTACAATTCATTTTTAAAAAAATAAATTTGCAAACTGCATATAATCAGTTTTTTATCAATCAATTTGTATGTTCATTTTTAATTACTGTATATTGCACGTTTCAAGTAATGGATATTATTTTTCAATTCCGTGTGCAGATATTAACAAAAAAAAAAAATAAAATAAAAGTTGTATCGATTGTTTCGAAAGTCATGCAAAATTATTCATTAATATAATATGATTTCGTTCTTGAAAAATATTCCTCGACCATCGCTTCCATCGTTTTCGTAAGTAATTTATAGTTACCATGCTTGCATTCTTTATTATATATACTTTATTATTAAATAAATAACCATTAATGTTTCCTTATTACTTTTCTGGAGTAAGCGAAATTTTAGTACGCGTATATTGCTTGTATAAGTACGTCGAATTCAACGGGTCTGGTATTGAGACTTGACTTTTTAACTATATTGTTTTCTAAATTAAATATATCTATCTGCATGTAAAACGTCTATTTAATTTTTTTTATGAAAAAATATGCTTCTTACCTTTGAAGTATTTATTTTGTTTAAGGTTGATTTTTAAAGTGAATAATTTCAGTTGAATTTTTCTTTCATTTATATTTTAATGTAGGCTTACTAAAAATTTTTATGGCGGCTTGGAAGACATCTTTGCGGGTTCACGCACGGTGTCCATACCCCTAAGACGTGCTTAGGCGAGTTCTGACGGTATTGGTGTCTTTCACGTTGTCATTATAAAAGACCCGCTGGGGAAGTTCGCGCAATAGCGAAAAATTTTGAATTAAAACGGGATAACGTTTAGGAAAGATTAAATTTTGGGTTAAATATTCGTTCTCAACACCGGCTCATAAAGCTATAGGTTTTTTAGAATAAAAGTATATAGCTGATAATGATGCCTTGCGGATTCGGTCAAATTTTAATCATCAAATAATAGGTAATCCACTATATTATGAATTAAATACATTGATGTTCCGCAAATAGGCAATTTTTAGTTCGTAATAGAGATTTTTACTGTAGTAAAAAACATACTAATATCAACTGCGTTGATTGAGAATTTCTTTCAGATATCTACCTACGTTTTGATGTTTGCTGAATCGATAAATACGATTATTTGATGGTTTTTTAATTCACTGAAGAGACGTCGATCATTGTCCCACAAAAATGGTACCAATCTTTAACAAATATGAAATCATTCAGATCCATAATTTATTCATCAGAATTTGTATTTATAATTTTGCGCATAGCAGTGTACTTAACCACTTATCTCTATTAATTACGCTATCCGACATGATGACAGAAAATGGATTTTTTTGGACTACGATTATTAAGTATTAAGATTTTACCAAGTTCAGTTTGGTAAAATATGTCCAGTAACGTATGTTGATCATTGGTTGTATCTGCGCAATTTATCATGAAAGTGTCTGTTTAAAACAAACCTTATATACTTATCAAGAGTTCATCAATGTAGGTAATTTGAAATCCAAATGATGACAGTTTTGATAATGCAACGCATACATCATGTCTGTAATTTCAAGTCTTGTGGATGTATGTTGTAACTTATTTATACATGCAAATACTTTTTTATGAGTTTTCACAATGAATGATGCATTATATTATTAGGACATGTAGTTTACGTCGGATTTATGTTAGTTTATTTACAGGACAGTGTAAGGGTACTAGCGTTCATTTACCTGTAAGTGATACATTGTAAAACTTTATGCATCTACCTTAATAATTTTTATGTAATATTGTTTTAGATACCAAATGTCATTTTACAGCTCATACTCAAGATTTTAATTACAACAAGTGAGTAGATGTTTATTATTATGTGGGTAGTTATTTCACTTTTTGAAATTGAATTCAAAGTCTGAAATTGTATCTTGACATAAGAATCAATTCGTGCAAAATTCAAAGAATATTAATGATGATATGAAAGTGATAATATGCATCTCAAATTGTCTTAAAGACTTGAAAATTTCTAACTAGCAAAAAGTATTTATATGTACTTATTCGAAAATAGCTGGAGAAATTCCTTGAGTTGGATTCTACATTTTCTCATGAATAAAAAAAATATTCTGACCATCAATGGCGTATAAACTTAAATATTTTAACATTTGTCTGTATGTACTACGTACTGTACATGTAAAGGCATGTGAATTTAAACTGTATCAAGTTCAACTTCATCAATATTTGTAGTCAAAGCTGTGAAATTGTTTCCTGATAAAGAACTCTCTTAAGACGACCTACGTCTAATTTAAATGCTCGATAGATTTCTGATTGCTCATGAAAAATACAGCATAATTAAATTAAAACAATGGCTTACGGACAGTACGGATTAAATTCATGAATGTGGATGAAATTAATACAGGTGTATGGTGTGTTCAATTTAATTCAATTTAAATTGAGCTCTGGTTATCAGAACAATAACGTAAACAGTATGTCATCAACCAATCAAATTGCTAAAAATCTGCTGGATATTGAATTTCTAGCAATTTGATTGGTTTGTAATAATTATGTTTGTAGTGGTGAGGGCTCAACTTGAATTGAATAGATAAGTAAAAATGATTTTAATTTAAATTTATCAGTTTTTATAATGATTTTGTATGATGCATTGTAAATGATTGTAAATACGTATAAATTTTTTTTTCAATCTCAGCTGTATTCACTTTTCAGAAGATACTTATAGTCCGTTCCAATCGAGAAGAGACAAGATATGCTCATTTTTGCAATTAAAATCTCCCATTTTGTATGAGTAATTTTGTTCTCTGTTTAGCCAAAACATCCCTGAAACAAAGCGCATTCCTGTTGTCATTTTAGTGATTGGTTATTTTCATTATTACCTCATTTTGACTGCAAGATTTCAATAGAATTAAGCGAAAAAATGCATTTTGGAAATGGGAATTTAAATTGCAAAATTGAGCATATCCCTTCTTGATTGGAACGGACTAGACATGCCCATGGAAGATGATTGTAATTGCTAAAAATCTAAAATTTGTCATTGGCAGTAAGATGAAAACTATGAAAATTTAGTGTCCTAAATTTGATCAGAAAATCACATTTTAATATTTAATATTGTTCCCTTTGATTTTGTTCTTCATGTTATTTAAAATATAAATCATTTCAAACAGGTAAAATTTAAAACGACTAATGAGCCATTTAGAGCGAATATGTAAGTTGAATTTGAATAATGGATACGTCTTCAACATCACGCAAGAACACATGTTTCAATACTGCGAAGTTAGAATAGGCGAAGATGCAATTAACAAACTTGAAACACAATGTTGAGGACTCCAAGTCGAAAATATTATTATCAATAACGGTTTTGTTCCACGTACTTACATTTTTGCTTTTCGGGCGTTGGGTATATTTTCTTTTTCACGTTAAATTTTCAAAGAAGAAATTCGTCGTAATATTCGCTGCAAATGAAATGTAATATTTAACGCAAGATAGTGTCGTTTTTATGAGCATACCATAGATGTTTTTCAAATACGTATACGGTTGTGAATGAGATCTTTCGAGTTTACAGGTAACGGATGTAATATAATGTATGTATGATATCAATAATTAATATCTTGAAATCTGTAAGCTGATGAAATTTAAACGATTAGAAATACTGAAAACGAGCTTTGTTTTGTACAATGAACAGATGCTGTTTTTTTTACATCAGTGAAGGTGAAATCATAGTTGAACATCGATAGTATTTTCTTCAAGAAATGTGCAACCTTTTGCAACTATGCTCTATTCTCTTCACTATCAACGTATCAAATATGTGCTACATTCATATAGTTTGTCGGCCTTATCGAAATCAATTGAAAATATTACCTTAAAAACAGATCGATCAGGTATAAATCTCGTCATTTTAAATTTGCATTCGTAACACTTGGATCATTGGTCCGCGTATCTGAAACAGCTTTAGAGGACCGTATTTTGTAACTTCACTAACCTTTCTTTACTTTGTAATGTCAGCTGTATTACTTAAATTTTAGAAGCGAAGCTCATAAAAAACAAGAAATTAAATTTGAATATGAACTGGCTCAAACAACATGAAATTTTCTATAAAGTCAAATTATTGGATTATATTGATTAACAGTGATGTTTGTTACCGAAAATGTGTATTTATACCATCAAATATGTGCCTCGAAAGAAAAGTTGAAGAATAGCACTGATCGAAATCGTGTATCGTAGATTGGTGTAGTTATTTCATCGAAATAATTCCTAGCTTAATAAAATAAGTGAAATTGGTACGTATGCAACGTTAATTTTACCCGGTAGATTATAAAAACATTTCAATAGATCGTTACACATTTTTTTTCATATGGAAGTTATCTGGTGTCGATGTTACATCCTGGTAATATTTCATAGTAAAAGCATTATTTGTTATATTATCATCCAATGTGTTTTAAATGAATAAATCGTTATTCCATTTATTCACGTAGAGAAACGTTTAGTCTTCGTAGTTTTAAATTAACGCACGTGACTATAGTTAAAGTAAGTATGAGGACTTTGACTTGAATTGTGGAATGTTTATCCAAAAAAAGGTCTTATCTTAGAAGAACTTCATGAAACTCAAGATGTGCCTTGGAATAACGCATTATGCAACTACAAAGTCATTCCTTCATTTCTTCACGAAAATTCATCTAACAATTTGTCTTTTTTTGTAGTTTTTCATTGAATTCAGATAAAGCTCTAAAATACCCAACTTATTTTCATTGCGCAATTTTTGTATATTTATTGGTATTTTTTTTTTTGAGATCAATCTTTAAATTTTCCAATTTTCTACGAAAAAGAAATTATGAAGATTTTCTCATTCTACAGTTATCTTTATCAACTCATCAAAGTTAAGTTTATGAATATTTTTTGTTATAATACGTTATTTTATTGTTTTTCTGTTCTGTTTTTAAAAAAATTTGTACCTAAATTATTCTGTCAATTATTGTTCATTCTAAATAAAATAATACCTATTCGTGTATGGCGTATTATTAGAATTTTAAGTGAAAACGTACTTAACCGATGTTATAACGTATTCGTTCATATATTAAATGATTTCTATTTCAATTATTTATAAAATCAAAGATATAAATTTATTTACTCTTTCAGATTATCTATTGTTCTAGTATAAATTTACTCACTCGTTCAATGATAGAGTATTAATACTTTTAATCTAGTTTCACAAATTAAGTTTATCGATTAATTCAAATGAGACACCCATGCCCATTCACCAAAAGTAAAAATTACATAAGTTATAAATATTTTTTCCAGTAACTACATAATAATGAATGTACTATTGATGTTCATAACCACACACGTACATCTTCTGATACACTTACTTATTATTATTAATTGTTTACAGCTAGTATTTCATCTATTTGAAAGGCGATATATTTAAAGATACTTATTTCATGGTGAAAATATTTGGATACAAGGAAACATGATTACTCGCCTACAGTACAAATAACGCATTATACGAATTTTGTTATCAGACCACTTTGATTTTTCATCAGCTAATACAATGATTACTACAAATTGATCTCTAAGCAGTCGTTTCCTCCATTTAAACGTTGATTCGGCTCTTCACATTGTTTAAATGTTAAATAATTTTACATAATTACGAGTTTTTCAACATATTTTATTTTGTACTATTTCTTGTATTTGGAAAACACCTAATCAAACATAATTACAGTTCGAGATTTCATCAAACGTATTCGACATTTTGATTTTTCAACGCGAAACATAGTTCCTACATATTACTTGAATTTACGACCAGTTGAATATTATTCCGTTTTTTTTTTTTTTAAATTAAATTCTTAATTAATCTTGAATGATTGTGAATTTTAACGCGTATGTAATTCTGTTTTAATTTCGTACCGGTTGAAAAT